>PVKB01002405.1:0-285603 GCA_004027205.1 Ctenodactylus gundi | reverse complement strand
CCCCCCCCCCCCACCCAGCTGAGGAAACCGACCAGCCGGTTTCCACGCGCGCTTAGAAAGCGTACACTTACCCGCTGCTGGGAAAACGGTCCTGTCCTCGCTGCTTTCAGAGGTCCAGGTTACGAATGGGCTCTACCCGCTTGAGTTTTCTGCACACCGCCAGCACGGAAGACTCACTCGGAAGAACCTACTAGCACAGGCCGCAAACACTGCCGCGCAGCGCGGGGAGCTTCTGGAAGTCTTCCTCTTGCCCGGCGTGCACTGCGGCCGGGGGCGTGGAGCGGGAAACCATAAAGAAGAACACGTATAGATAGTCTACCCTGTTGGCTCTGACTCACCAAGCCGAGAGCAACCATAGAGAAGAAGCGCCTAGTGGGGGCTAGAAAGTCTCAAACTGTAAATTGCTACCCACCCTGCCATTTTTGATTGGAGTTGATTGAATCTTGTGATTGCGCGACGCCATCTTGAGGTCAAGGTTTCGCCTGGGCAAAGGTGTCGGCTAGTTAGAGGATTTTTCAGTTTTCGTGGTTTGTTTTTCTCAAGGATTAGAGCCTTCCTTCCTGATGCGTTGAGGTTCATTGCGCTGATAACTGGGTCGACCTAGAACCTCACGGAAAACAGGGTTTTTTTTTTTTTCCCTAGAGAATAGCTGGGGTTATACCTACGAAGAAAAAACTGGCAATAGCTAGGGTTTTGTTGTTTTGTAGTATTGGGACGCGCCTGTAAGCGTCATACTGAGCTATCTCCGGCCTATTTTTTAATTTTTTCTTCTTTTTTTGAGACGGGGTCTCCCTCTGTAGCCCAAGCGGGTTGTGAACTCACTGGTGTAGCCCAGGCTGACCTTGGACTCAGGACACTTAACCTGTTCGAGCTTCCTCAGTGCTGGGATTACAGGTGTGTGCCACCACACCTGGCTTGATGTGGTGCTGGGGAATCGAACTCAGGCCCTTGCACTTGATCACTTGATAGGCAAGTGCTCTTAACTATTGTACTATTCCTCCAGCCCCAAGTTTTCTATTTATACTTGTAAAGTAAGATTAATAATATCTACTCCCCAGGGCTATTGCAAGGATTAAATTAATATGTGTGAAATTACTTTGCTCAATAAAGTGCTAATTAAGTGCTATCTAACTCGGGCTGAGGAGTAGCTCAGTGGTTCCAGTACTTGTCTAGAAGTGCCAGGCTCTGGGTTTGATTCCCCAGCACAATGTAAGCCAGGTGTGGTAGCACATTCCTGTAATTCCAGCACTCAGAAGGCTGAGACAGGAGAATTGTGTGTTCAAGTCCAGGCTGAACAATATAGTAAGCTCAGGGGCAGCCTGGAATACAAAGCGATGCTCTGCCTCAAAAAACAGAAGCGCTATCTACATTCTGCAAAAAAAAAAAAAAGGGTTATTTTTTGCTTTGATTTTTTTACAACCAGAAGCATAAACCAGATATCTTCTTAGGTTATGCTGTATCTCTTTGTATTGTTACAAACCTTGAGTTTATTTATCAATTGTGTAACCTTCAGAAGGAGGTTGTCTCAGGCAATAGTTCACTGACTTTCCTGTAGTAGACATGTGTTAATGTTTACCTGGTATTTATTCTCTTGCCTTTAGTAATGGCCCTTCAAAGTCTTGGGTTGAGTTGGGATGGGTTTTTAAAACAAGGTTTTGCTGTGTAGTCCAGGCTTATCCTGAACTCACAATGTAGCCCAGACTGCCCTTAAAATCTTGGCAATCCTCCTGCCTCAGCCTCCCTAATGCTGGGATAACAGGCATGTGCCACCAGGCCCTGCTCCTACAAAATTCTTAAACCATTCTTGTGGGGCATGGTGGTATAACCTGTAATCAGAGCTGCTTGGGAAGCTGAGGCAGGAGAATGGCAAGTCTGCAACTAATCTGGGCAATTTAACAGGACCCTGTCTCAAGAAAAAAAATATCAAGGCAGGGGACACAGCTCAATGACAGAGTGCCCCTGTGTTTGATCCCCAGTACGAGGCAAAAAAAAGAATGAAAAATGTTTCCACTATTGTGATAAAATGAAGATACAGACCTCATATAGATAGCCAGAGTGGTCCACTAGCTCATGCCCTCAGCCATTATATGGCACTGCTTCATCCTTAAGCCAGACATGGTAGTACACACATATAATCCCAGCAATTGAGAAGCTGAGGTGTGAGGATTGCTGTGAGTTTGAGACCAGCCTGGTCTCCATAGTGAATTCAGGACTGGCCTGGACTACAGAGCGAGAACCTGTCTGCAACAAAACAAAACAAAACAAAACAAAAAACCTTCATATTGCTTCATCCTGTCAGGAATGAGACTAAAAAGCATCACCCCTCCCACCACCACCACCAGGGGAGGGGATTTTTATATTTTTTGCTGAACTTGAACTTGTGAAGATATAAGCTTGGAATACATGGTAGTAAGAATGAAACTATTGGGCCACGGCTTAATAAAGCTGGTGACAGTGGCCTACTGACTAAAGAAAAGACGTGAAATTTTTACTTGTTGGCTTGAATAAAAATGATACTGAATCAAATTCTGGACTCTGGACTTATTTACTAAGAGAAGAGGATGGGACTATTAGAAAAACAGAAACCTAGGTTGAAAAAACACTGAGAAGCAAATCTGATGTGTATGAAGAGTGTCCTTCTGGAATTCCCTAAGGTACATGAGACCTATTTGAAGAATTGTTATTTTAAAAACATTCTGAACAGAAAAACCTAAACCTTGGGGCTGGAAGAATGGCTTAGCAGTTAAAGCACTTGGCTAAGTCAAGTACTGAGTACCCAAATTTGACTCCCCAGTAGCCCTTAAGCCAGGTGTGGTGGCGCATGCCTGTAATTCCAGCACTCAGGAGGCTGAGACAGGAAAATTGCTGTGAGTCCAAGGCCAGCCTGGGTTCCGTAGTGAGTTCAGGACCACCCACCCTGGGCTACAGAGCAAGACCCTGTCGCAAAAAAAAAAAGTGTAAGTATGAGAAACTTCTAAATTAGATTAGATGCTAGATGCTACCAAATAGTTCATCAAACAATATACCAATTATATTCCTACAAACTGTTGAAACTTAAAAATCTTCCCGTCGTGGGGGAACGATAGCATTCAGTTTGAGAAAAGTGTGATGTGTAAAAATCAAAATAGAATTACTTCTGTCAATTCTAATTTTTGAAATAATGAGTAAAACCAAGAGTCTGTATAAAAAAAAAAGAGTTCTTACATATGATCACCGAGGGCAACCATCACAAAGATTCCTCCACACTGTAGGCTGGTACGAAGGCTGCTGTCACCACATACAAAAAGTACTCCTACAAAAACATCTGCCTGGTGACTGTCTGTCTAGCCTTAGCCTGACACCACTCTTCTCTTTTTTTCTATTATTTGTTGTTATTTATTTATTTGAGACAAGGTTTCTCTCTGTAGTCCACACTAATCCTGAACTCATTAAGGTTGGCCTTAAACTCTTAGCAATCCTCCTGCCTCAGTCTCCTAAGTGCTGCGACTATAAGTATGTGTCATCATGCCCAGTTTATGTGGTACTGAGAACCAAGCCCGGAGCCTTTCACTTGCTAGGAAAGTGAGCTACGTACCCCACCCTGTCCCCACTCTTTTCATTAATCAGTGTGACCAAAGATTGTTGTTTCAAAATATCTAATGTAATCTACTTCATTTATAAATTTCCCCTTGCACTGGGATGTAGCACAGCAGTTAAGGCACCTGCCTAGTGTGCACAAGGCCCTGGGCTGGATTCCCTAGTACCACACAAAAACTAGTAGGACATGGTGGCCCACACCATCATCTCAGTGCTCTGAAGACTGAGGCAAGAGGATTACAGTGAATTTGAGGCCAGCCTGGCTGCAGTGAATTCATGGCCAGTCAGTCTGGAGTACAGAGCAAGATCTTATCCAAAGGAAAAAAGAACAGAGAAAAAGAAAAAAAAACTTCTTCTTGTCAAAGGAGCTCAAGCCCCTTTTTTTCTATCAATAGTATGCTCTCTGGAAGCACATTTACTTATTTATTTATTTTAAATGGTTTTGCTATTCTGGGTATCAAATAAAAAAAATTTTTTTTCCTGGTACTGGGGTTGATCCTAAAACCTTTGGGTGGAGGATTGGAGAAATGGCACACTGGTTAAAGTGCTTGCCTGGCAAGCACACAGCCCTGAGTTCGAGTACCTAACACCACATAAAGCCAGAGATGGGAGTGCACATCTGTAATATCAGCACTTGGGAGGCTAAGGCAGGAGGACTGCAAAGTCCTAGGACAGCGTGGGCTACAGAGTGAGACCTTGTCTCATTTAAAAAAAAAAAAAAGCCCTTTGTGGTAAAATACACCACCAGTTCTTTTCTTAATTAATTATTTTTGTCTCTTGTCTTTTTCTTTTTTTTTTTATTTGATTTTTACTGTTTAGAGCTGGGGACCAAACCCAGGGCTTTGCGCTTGCGAGGCAGTTGTTCTACACTGAGCTAAATCACCAACCCCAATTAATTTTTTTTAACATGTTGTGATACTAGGGCTCAAGTTCAAGGCCTTTATATTGAGCTACATCCCCAGTGCATTTTTTTTTATAGACAAAGTTTCACCCTGTCACTAAGGTACCCACACTGCCTTCAAACTTGCAACCCTCCCAGAGCAGTGGGATTGTAGACTTGTGCCATTAGGCCTAGCTTTTTTTTTTTTTTTTTTTTTTAAGTGTGAGACAGGGTCTCACTAAGTTGCTAAATTGCTCCATGGCCCTAGCCCTAAAAGTAAAATTTGCAAAACAAAATTCACCATGTTAAAGCGTATGATATGGTTGAGAAGCATTTGGCACTTTCACAGTGTTGGCCAACTGCGAGCACTAGCTACGTCCAGAAACAAACTCCATCAACATCAAGCAGTTACTCCGTGATCTATTACCCCAGTCCCTAGCAAACACCAATTAGCTTTCTGTCTCCGTGTGCTACGATCTGAATGTGTTCCCTAAACTTCATATGTTGGAAACTTAATCACTGAAGTCACATGTTCATGGCATTGCAAGAGGGGTTTCTGGGAATGGTGATCCCATTCCTGGATTAGTGAGTTGTCACTAGAGTGGCTTTGTTACAGAAGCGACCTCCTTCTGGCTGGCTCTCTCTAGCCCTGTGTGCCCTCCACTTTGTTACAATGTAGTAAGAAATCCCCAGATGCTGAGGAGAGGCTGACGACAGCCTCCCGGTTTTCTTAACCTCTAGAACAGTAAGAAATCAATTTCCTTACAAATTACAGTTTGAACTATTCAGTTTTTGTGTTTGTTTGTTTGTTTATCAGAGACAAGGTCTCACTCTGTAGTCTAGGCTGGTGCTATATTCACTATGTAGCCCAGGCTGACCCCAAACACATGGCAGTTCTGCTGTCTCAGCCTCTTGCTGACTGGCATTACAGGCATGTTCCATGACACTCAGTTTGGATTATTCAGTTATAATCATGAAAAAATAAAACAGAATAAGACAATAAGTGGAATTAGAATATGTGGCTGTGTTTTTTTTTAATATGGCTTCTGTTACTCAGCTTAATGTTTTCAATGCTTAACAAGTGTTGGTGTTGATAGTGACAAACTGGAATCCTCATCTTTTGAGGAACTGATAGCATGATGACTCATTACATATGACAATTTTTAATGATTAAATAAATCTGACACTTGCCATTTGTTTCCAATTAAGGTATACTGGCATTTATTAACTTTTATCCCATTGCCTAGGGCTTCCAGGGTTTTTTTTTTGTGTGTGTGCAAATGAATGGCTGTAACCAAATGCCTTTAAAGGTATTAAAAACAAAATTGAAATTAAACAAAACAAATCCTGGGCTTTCCATGTGGAGCTTTCTATGGAGGGCTCCCCACTGATAGCCAACCTAGCTAAGAGTATGGCTGCTTAATCCCCTGAGACATTCCATTTTCCATAATGGAAACTTCCTGTGAACCAGTTCCCCCAAAGCACATTCAAACCCTCCGTCATGGAAGTTTTTGGGTACCCTAGTCCTTTCCTAAGTCTACAATTTTTCCCCACATTTTATTGATATATATATATGTGCAAAATTCAAGCTTTCAATGAGGTTTTCCCACTCTCCTTTTGTCCCTCCCCCTACCCACCGCTCCCTACCTCCTCCCCTACCCTTCCCCCCTCTTTCACTTTGACTTTTGTCTTAAGTTCCAAAGGAGTTGTGATCTGGGTCTCTCATATCAGAGAGGCCATTCGATGTTTCACCTTCTGCTTCTGACTTACTTCACTAAGCACGATATTCTCAAGTTTCTTCCATTTGCCTATAAAAGTCTCCACACTGTTGGACTTTATTGATGCATAGCATTCCATTGTGTATAAATACCACAGTTTGTGTATCCACTGGTCTGTTGATGGGTATTTTGGAGACTTTCATATTTTAGCTATTATTAGTTGTGCTGCTATGAACATGGGTATACATATATCTCTGCTATGTGTTGATTTGGCCTCTTTTGGATATATTCCCAGAAGGGGTGTCACTGGATCGAAGGAGATATTTATTTCTAGTCTTTTGAGAGCTCTCCATACTGCTTTCCAAAGAAGTTGTACAAATTAACATTCCCACCAGCAGTGCAGGAGGGTTCCTTTCTCCCCACAGCCATGCCAGCACTGATTGCTATTTGAATTGTTGATGTAGGCCATTCTCTCTGGGGTGAGATGGCATCTTAGCATTCATTGTTTTGATTTGCATTTCTCTTATGGCTAGAGATGTGGAACATCTTTTCATGTATCTACTGGCCTTTTGCATTTCTTTGTGAGTGAACTGTCTCTTCATTTCATTTGCTCACTTTTCAGTAGGATCCTTTATTTTGGTAGGCTTACTTTTCTTCAGCTCCCTGTATATTCTAGTTATAAGCTTCTTATCTGAGATGTTGGTGGTAAATATTTTTTCCCAGTCTGTTGGATCTCTTTTTACAATGTTGATAGTTTCCTTTGCTGTGCAGAAACTTTTTAGTTTGACAAGATCCCATTTGTTAATAATGGGGATAATTCCTTTTGCTCTTGGTGTCTTGTCAGGAAAATCTTTGCCTACCCCTATGTCTTTTAGAAATTTGCCTACTTTGTCTTCCAGAAGGTTTAGTGTTTCATTTTTAATGTTTAGGTCTTTGATCCATTTTGATTTGATTTTGGTGCATGGTGATAGGTGTGTGACTAGATTCATTCTTCCGTATGTGGATGTCTAGTTTTCCCAGCACCATTTGTTGAACAGGCTGTCCTTTTTCTAAGTCTAGAATTTTTAATCCATCCTCTAACCAATGGGTGTCCAGCTTGCTGCCCAGGAAGCACTTAACCCCTCCAACTGCAGATTTCTTGCAAACTCCTGTTTTTAAGCCCCCAGTTGCTGGGAATATTTGCTTGTCACCAAGGCAGTACTATTTTAGGAATAGTCTTTCCTACCTTGGTTCCTACACATGAAGTTACCCTGTCAGCTGTAGTACTTTCTTTCTTTCTTTCTTTTTCTTTCTTTCTTTCTTCCTTTCTTTCTTTCTTTTTAGTTTTTCACAGCTTTGTGAGAAGTTGGGCCTCCCAAGGCAGGGGGGCACCTATAAACCAGGGTGGGCACAACTACCCTCTCTTCAGGAATGCTCCCCTCCTAACAGGTGTGCAAATACCAAATGAGCCCCCAAATTCATGGTAAACAGCTTTAAGGGGTTCACCTGTCCAAAGAAGGGGAAGACATGAAGGCTTAGAGTTCAGAAGTATGAGGTTTTATTTTCCTTAGCAAAGAGAGTCAGCTCCTGAGCTAAGTAGGCTCACACAGAAACATGGTGGGTGGTGATTTCCATTCTTGGGTCCTCAAGCTCCTCTCTCTGTCTCCATTCTATTGGCGGAGTATGGTCTTATTTGATAAAATCCAAAGTGATTGGTTTGAACTCAAGCAGGTTGCCATGTAGTGATCTTCATTTCTCCTCCCCATTACCCCTTCCTATTTCTTTCTTTTCTTTTTTTGAGACAGGGTCTCACTCTATAGCCCAGCCCGGTCCTGAACTCACTATCAAGCCTGGGCTGGCCTTGGACTCACAGCAATCCTCCTGTTTCAGCCTCCCAAGTGCTGGTATTACAAGTGTGTACCACCATGCCCCGCTTATGTGGTGCTGGGGAATCAAACTCAGGTACTTAGCACTTGACTTGATGTGTCACCAGGAGATAAAACATAAAAGGCTGTAATATATACAGGTCAGAGGCCACCTGGTAAACCCTGCTAGATCCAGCTAGGAGTTTTGTCAACCACAAGTGGTAAAACTACCAAAGTGTTCATTTGCTGATACTCATGTTCTCAATTAATTCAGATTAATAAAGAGATTTATTTTTCTTTCCAGGTGGAAATAAAAGGAAAATAAAAAGGTCAAGCAAAGTTTCATAAAATTTTGCTGGTCAACAGGCTATAATAGCTATCCTATAACCTAAAAATCTGTGACTAGGGACACAATGTAAACAGTACTTAGAGGGAAATTCATAGCCATAAATGCAAACATCAAAAGAACAGGAAAGTCACAAACAAACATGTTAATGATGCTCCTTAAGGCCCTAGAGAAATAAGAACAATCTGAACCAAAAAGCAGTAGAATAAAAGAAATTATAAAGATCAGATCTGAAATTAATAAAATCTAAATTAAAAAGACAATAAAAAGATTAATGAGTTGAAGAGCTGGTTCTTGGAAAGAATTAAACAAGATTGACAAACCTTTAGCTAAACTCACCAAAGGAAGGAAAGAAAAAGCACAGATTAATGCACTTAGTAATGAAAAGGGTGAAATTACAACAGACTGCAGAAATTTAGAATATTATGAGAAATTATCTTGAACACCTATATTCTAACAAGTTAGAAAATTGGGAAGAAATGTATGACTTCCTAGACACACATGAAATACCAAAATTGAATGAAGAAGACATAAAAATCTTGAACAACCCCATTATACACACAGAAATTGAAGCAGTAATAAAAGCTCTACCTACAAATAAAAGTCCAGGACCAGATGGAACTTTTTCTGTACATCAGGGAAGAACTATCTCCAATCCTTCTCAAACTGTTCCATGAAGTAAAAAGAGAAGGAATACTACTGAACTCATTTCTGGAGACTAGCATCACCCTAGTCCCAAAACCAGACAAAGACTTAACTAAGGAGGAAAATTATAGACCAATATCCTTAATGAATATAGATGCAAAAATTCTTAATAATATTCTGGCAAATAGAATCCACCAAGTAATCAGAAAGATCATTCACTATGTCAAGTGGGCTTCATTCCTGGGATTCAAGACTGGTTCAACATATGTAAATCAACAAATGTAATACACTACATCAACAAAAGCAAAAACAAAAAACACACGATCATCTCAATGCAGAAAAAGCCATTGATAAAATTCAACACCCTTTTATGATAAAAACTCTGAGAAAATAGGTATAGAAGAGCCTTATCTCAAACTCATTGAAGCCATACACGCCAAACCTACTGTAAATATCATAGTAAACAGAGAAGAACTGAAAGCATTTCCCCTTAAATCAGGAACACAACAAGGCTATCCATTCTCACCACTCTTATTCAACATAATCCTTGAAACCCTTACCATAGGGATCAGGCAAGAAAGTGAAATAAAGAGAATATGTATTGGAAAGGAGGAAGTCAAACTATCCTTATTTGCAGGTAATATGATTATCTACATAGAAGACTCCAAAAACTCCACTATGAAACTCTTGGAAATAATAAACAAATTCAGCCAAATTGCAGGCTACAAAATCAATACTAAAAAATCAATAGCTTTTCTCTATACCAACCTTAGCTCAGTGGTTAAAGCACTTGCCTAGAACATTAAAGTCCCTGGGTTCCATTCTCCAGCTCCATATAAGTGAGAACTGGTGGCACTCAACTATAATCCTAGCACCTGGATGCTTAGGCAGGAGGATTACCTTAAGAATGGAGCCAGCCTGGACTGCATTGTGAGTTCAGAACCAACCTGGACTATAGAGTGAGACCCTGTCGTAAAAACAAACAAACAAAAAATAAAGGGCTGGAGGAATGGCTCAGCAGTTAAAGCGCTTACCTAGCAAGCACTAAATCAAGTGCTAAGTACCTGAGTTCAATTCCCCAGCATCACAGAAGCTGGCATAGTGGTGCACACCTGTAATTCCAGCCCTCGGAAGGCTGAGGCTGGAGGATTCTATTGAGCCCAAAGTCAGCCTGGGCTTCATAGAGTTCTGGACCAGGCTGGACTATAGAGTGAAACTTTGTCTCAAAAATAAAAAATAAAAATAAATAAATAAATAAGTAAATAAAAAGACTGCACTCTACCAATAGGAAGAAGACAAAAAGAGGATTTTGAGGATTCAGGAACAGAAATCCCCACCTGCCATGTTTCTGTGTGTGCTCTCTCTGCCTGCTTGGCTCAGAAGCTCACCCTCTTTGGAAAGGGAAATAAAACCTCCTAGTTCTGTGCCCCAAGCCTTCATGTCCTTCCTTTGTTTGGACAGGTGAAACCTTGAGAGCTGTTTACCACAAATTCAAGGCTTTGTGCATGCTAGACAAGTGATCTGTGATCTACCTCTGAGCTGCCTGCCTAGCTCAACCTTTACTCTTTATAAGTTGATTATCTTAAGTATTTGTTATTGTAGTAGAAAGCTGACAGACACCCAAGGTCATAATAATATGCAATACTTTTTTTGAGACAGGGTCTTTCTCTGTAGTCTAGGCTGGTACTGAGCTCACTATGTAGCCCAGACTGGCCTCAAACTCATGGCAATCCTCCTGCCTCAGCCTCCTGAGTGCTAGGATTATAGGGATGTGCCACCACACCCAGTTTATGGGGCACTGGGGAATTGAACTCATTACTTAGTGATTGCAGGCAAGCACTTTAACCACTGAGTTATTCCTCCCGCTCCAACATACAATACTTACCTATTTCCTAGACTTTCATAGTGTTACTCTTACACATAGTCCTTGGGTACATTTGAGTTAATTTTTATATATGTGTGAGACAGCAGTCTACATTCATTCTTGGGTACGGGTATTGAGTTATTTTAGCCCCATTTGTTGAAAAGATTCTTTTCCTGTAGAATGGTTATTATACCCAGTGTCAAAAATCAACTGAGGGCTGGGAACATAGCTCAGTGATTCCTAGGCAAGTATGAGACGCTGGATTCGATTCCACCAGCACCACCTAATGGCTGGGTGTGGGGGCACACACCTGTAGTTATAGCATTTGGGAGACTGGGGCAGGAAGATTGCCATAAATTTGAGGCCAGCAAGGGCTCCATACTAAGTACAGGACCAGCCTGGACTACAGGGCAATGCCCTGTCCCAGCCTCCAAAAATAAATAAATAAATAAATAAAATCAGTTGATTGCCTCCTGCTGTAGGTATCAGCTCAGGAAAGACATGACTCCTTCCTGCCCTGCAGGGCACCTGGAGTCGTGCCTCCACGGTCATCACAAAGCAGAGAGAGGATAGAGCACAGTACCCTGCAAGGCTGACTGCAGCCACTGTGCTGGCAGGATCAGGGTCTGTGGCAACCACACCAAGGGACAAGCGGTCCCTCATGCTACCTGGACTGGCCCTTGGCCTGCATACTGCCCCTCTCCCACACATGGTGAGACTGATTGGCGGCCAGACAACCCACTAACCAGGGGGCTCTATTATTCAGAAAAGCTACTGCCCTCCTCTGAGCTTTTTTTGAAACAGGTTCTCACTATGTGGTCCAGGCTGATTCTAAATCCACAAGGTAGCCCAGCCTGGACTCTGATGCATGACAATCTACCTGTCTCAGCCTCTCTAGTACTGGGATTACAAATGTGTGCCACCATGCGCAGGTATTATGTGGTGCTGGGGAATCGAATTTAGGGCCTTGCACTTGCTGGGCAAGTGTTCTAATAGCTGTACTATTCCTCCAGGTCCCTCTGAGCCTTTTTAACCAGAATCTAAGATGACTCAACAATAACAACAACAACAACAAAAACCCTTTACCTATATACATGTATGAGTTTAATTATGGACTCTCAATTCTATTCCATTGATAAATATTTCTATGTTTAATCTATTACTACACTGTTCTGATTACTGTAGCTCTGTTGTCAGTTTTAAAATTGGAAACTGTGAGTTCTCTTGTTTTTATTTATAGTCGTTTACAATTCCACATTAGTTTTATTTAAAAAAATAAAGAATGAAAGAAAAGTGGGCTCAGGGTATAGCTCAGAGGTTAAATCACTTGCCTAACATGTGTAAGGTCCTGAGTTCAATTCCCCAGCAGCACACAAAAATTAACAAGGCATGATCGCACTCATCTGTAATTTTGGCACGTGGAAAGCTGAAGCAGGAGGATTGCTGTGAGTTTAAGGCCATCCTGGGCTACATAGTAGGTTCAGGATCAGCCTGGAGCAAAACCTTGTCTCAAAAAAAACCCCAAAATGATATGGGAGTTTTATTATTTATTTATTGTCATACTAGGGATTGAGTCCAGGGCCTTCCCGCTGAGCTACATCCCCAGTTCATCTTTTATTTTTAGTTTGAGACAAGTTCTCACCAAGTACCTATGTTGCCTGGTTTGGGCTCAAACTTGCAATCTGCCTGCTTCATCATTTGAGAGTGTTAGGATTATAGTCTTGCACCATCAGATCCAAAAAATTAATTTTCTGACCACCTTGTTCATTTTAACAAAAAAAGGCAATTAGTATTTCACTTAATCTATATATTAATTTGGTGAGTATTGCCATCATAGCAATATTAAATCTTTTAGCAGGGCCCATGGCACAAGTCTGCAATTTCAGCACTTTAGGAGGCAGAGACAGGAGGACTCCAAGTCTAACCCCAGCCTGGGACTCTCAAAAGATAAAAAACATGCTTGGGCTCTTGCTTAATGTGAAGGGCCTAGGCATCATCTCCAGCACCACACCCACACAGGCACACACAGAGACTCACATATTATAATAATTTTTTTTCTGAGACAGAGTTTTTGTTCTGTAGTCCAGGCTGGTCCTGAACTCACTATGGAGCCCAGGCTGGCCTAGAATTCATGGCAGTCCAGCTGCCTCAGCCTTCTGAGTGCAGGGATTAGAGACGTGTGCTCTATGCCAAGTTTAATGTTAAAATTTTCAATCTGTGAATGTAAGATATCTTTTTACTTATTAAGGTCCTTTTAAACTGGTTTCAATAACTAAATATTTTGCAGCTTTCACTGTACAAATCTTTCAGCTCCTTGGCTAAATTTATTTATTTATTTGAGACAGGGTCTTGCTCTATAGGCCAGGCTGGTCCTGAACTCACCATGTAGCCCAGGCTAGCCTTGGACTCATGGCAATCCTCCTGCCTCAGACTCCCTAGTGCTGGGATTAAAGGTGTGTGCCACCATACATGGCTTTATATGGTGCTGAGGAATTGAACTCGGGGACTTGTGCTTGCTAGGCAAGCTCTTTAACCACTTTGCCATTCCTCCAGCCCAACTGGCTAAATTTATTCCTAATCACCTTATTATTTTTAACACTACTACCATAAATGATCTGTTTTTTAAATTTCACCTTTAGAGTATTTGTCGGTGGCATATTTTATTTGTTGCTAGTAGATAATTTATTGCTGGCATTGCTAAAGGATGCATCTGACTTTTGTACATTAATCTTGCATCTTGAAATGGCTGAGCCTTTTACAAAGGGTAGTCACAACATAGAGTGAATCTTTGATGTTACAGTAAGAGACACATTGCACATTAATCTCCCTTAAAGTGCCGCCTCACACTTAGCCCATTGTTCTGGTAACTTCCAAGAGCAGTTCTGGAAGTCCTCCCTCCTCTTTATGAGGTATGATAAGAAATATGATGAATGTGTCTGCCAAGTGCCATCCAATGGCTTGTAAAAATATCACTATGTGTCCTCAACCACCTTATTTACTGGATCTGGCACCACACGAGTTCTAGCTCTTCCCTAAAGTCCAAACGGCCATGAAAGGTGAATATTTTGAGTGAATTCAGGGCACTGTGTGTGTGTGTGTTTGTGATACTGGGGATAAAGCCTAGGGCCTTTGCCCTGAATTATATCCTGAATCCATTTTTTCTTGTTGTTATTATTCTCAGTTCATTTTTAATTTTTTTTTATTTCAAGTCAGGATCTCGCTAAGTCATTAAATTTCCCAGACTGGGCTAGAACTTGCTATCCTCCTGCTTCAGCTTTCCAGAGTGTTGGCATTACAGGCCTCACCAGGTCCAGCCAATTCTGGACACTGAGGCAGCCATGACAGCACAACTAAAGATACGTACAAAAGAGGAATTCCACAATTTCTTCAAAAAGTGGAAAAAATGAAATAAGTGTTGTCTCAGTCACTTTTTTGTTGCTGTGACTCAATACCTGACATCCACAAATTTTGGGGAGGAAAGTTTATTTTAGCTCACAGTTTCAGAAGGTCACAGGCCACTCACGGGTGGCAGAAACAGTGGAAGTACATGGCAGAGGCAAAGGTGGAGGCAGATCCTCACAACATCACAAACAGGAAGCCAAGTCCCATCTTCTCTCAGAGGAAGGTAGCAGCATATATATACTTCCAGGTCCTGTCCCAGTGATCCGCCCCTTCTGGGTCCAGCCTCAGTGTTCCACTCCTCCCAGGAGCGGAAGGGGTTGTATGACCCCACTACATGCTTGTACTCCAATTTACATACCTGACATCCACCCCTCCAGACCAGGCCCCAATCTCCCATCAGCACATGGTTCTATAGATAATCCATAACATCCAAATACATGAGACTTTTGGGGGACATTCCAGATCCAAACCTCAATAAATGTGTTCAAAGTACAAGGGAATTTTAACAGGGGATTAGTGGCATTGTCTTTCACTGTAATAATTTTAAAAAATTTAAACATACTTCATTTTTTTTATCATGCTTTTGTCCTGGCAGAGTAGTTTTGTTTGTAGCTTCTTTAGGATTTCCAGTACTTACGTACAAGATTATATCATCTGAACAATACACATGTCGTTTTACTTCTTTCTTTTTATTTCATGTATTTTACTTTCTCTTGCCTAGTTTCCCTGGCTAGAACTTCTGGAATGTTAAACAGAAGCGGTAAGAGAGCAGCCTCCTTATTTTGTTCCCAGTCTTCAGGGAAACCTGATAGTCTTTCATCATTGAGTAGATCAGCTATGAGGTTTTTAAATAGCCTTTATTAAGATGCAGAAATTACTTCCTTCTTAGTTTCTTGAGGGTTTTTTTTTTTTTGCAGTGATTGAGATGATCATGTGTTTTCCTCCTTTATTAATATTACATAGATAGGCTGAATTTTTTGTGTATGTGTGTGTGATACTGGAAATTGAACCCAGGTCTTTCACATGAGATATATCCCCATTCCTTTCTACTTTTTAAAAATTTTTATCTTTAGATAGAGTCTCACTAAGTTGAGAAAACAGACCTCTCTAGAAGTTTGTGATCCTTCTGCCTTAGCTTCCGGAGTGGTTGGCACTGGCATGCACCACCATACCTGGCTATGTAGACTTATTTTAATAAATAAATAAATTTTTGGTACTGGGTATTGAACCCAGGGCCTTTGCATTGATCTACATCCCCAGCCCATTGTTTTCATTTTTTATTTTAAGACAGGATCAAACTAAGTTACTAAATTACCCAGGCTAGGTTGCAATTCTCCTGCCTCAGCCTCCCAGAGTTCTGGGGTTACAGGTTTGCACTACCAGGCCCAATTTACACAGATTTATTTTTAATATGTGGCACCACTCATGTATTTCTGGGATAAATTCTATCTGTTCATGGTATAATTCTTATTGTTTTTTAAATCAACAAAACTTATTTTTTAAGAGCAGTTTTAGCTGGGCCTGGTGGTAGCCCAGGCTTGTAATTCCAGCACTGTGGTAAGGCAGGTTTATTGCAAGTTTAGGAATAGCCTGGACAACTTAGCAATTTAGAGACACCTTGTCTCAGGCTGGGGGCATAGCTCAGAGGTTAAAGTTGGGCCCGCCCTTTAACCTGAGCGACGCCCGTAGGCCCAGGCTTGACCTTTCTCAATCTCCTGCCTTAGGCTCACGAGATGCCGGGGATTACATGCCCACACTACTGAGCCTAGATAAATGTTTTATGTATTTCAACAAGATGAAAAATACTGGGAATCCGGACCTGGTGGCACAGGCCTGTAATTCTAGCATTCTGGGAAGCTGATGCAGGAAGGTTCCAAGTTCAAGCCCAGCCTGGGCAATTTAGTGAGACCCAATTTAGTGAGACCCACAGGAATGGTTTGAGGACTTTGATCTCTATGTCCTAGAATTTTGTCTCTGGAGCTGTCGGTATAGCCAGAAAACTGAGGTTACAGCATAGAACACCACAGCTGTATGTACCCCATCATTCTCATTTTGGGACCCAGAGTGTCCAGCTGTGAGTCAGACATGCTGACCAGCGTGTTCCCCAGTGAAGATGAGTTCACTGTCCATGACCAGCTGGCTTTAGCAGAACTCAATGACTGTACTGAAAAGAGGACAATGGAGGGGTGATCAGCAGAGGCTCACTTTACCATCAATTCAACCCTGCACGTATCTGAAGAGGTGATGTTTTCTCTGGCCTGAATTTTTCCCTTTAAACATCCTGAAGTCCTGCCCGAAACTGCCAGCATTACGTAGATCACAGCAGTCTCAGTTCTGCCACCAGAAGAAGTGCAATCCCTCTGGCTGATCTCATTGTCACCAGGCTCTAGACCTATGGCTGTCACATCTACAACAAGTACAAGAGAAAGACTATTCTAGGCCAAGTATAGGAGCATTTCCTGTCTGGGCTCAGCATGCACAGGAAACCGGCGATATTTGTGTGGAAGGCCCCAGCACACCTGAGAAGGAATTCTGGTCCAGGTGTGCGTGTAGATTTTGTATATTGTGTCGATAGTTATAATCAATCCGCACATGGTGGTGGCACAGGCCTGTAACAAGAGCAATCTGGGAGCTGAAGCAACAGGATGGCATATTCAAGCCCAGTCTGGTAATTTAGTGACTTAGTGAGACCCTGTCCCCCAAAAAACAAATAAATGTATAAGAACAGGTCTGGGGATGTATAACTCAGCACGAAGCCCTGGATTTAATCCGCAGAACCACAGAAAGAGAAAGAAAAGAAAAAGAAAGGAATGAAGAAAGACAGAGAAAAAGAGAAATTGTAGTATGAAAGAAGATACTATAGACATAAAGCCCTGTAGCCCAGGAGTGTATCTTTCTGAGAATCCAGCCTCCAGGCAGATCATAAGGAGCCATCCCATCAGCTGGAGCTGCTCCCTCACAGGCCACAGCCAGAGGAGCCCAGCCTATGTATCTGCGAAGTCATCGAGCCCCTGCCATAGGCGTTAGGGTCCCTTTCATGGGTCTGATTCCTCCCTCAACTTCCTGATGCTACCCTGTGCAGCAAGTGACTTTATAGAAGCATTAAAATTGCTGCTGGTCTTCTCTAAATAAATACATAATGACTATGGATGTAGTTTAGTGCAAAGGCCCTGGGTTGGATCTCCAATACTAGAGCGGGGAAAAACAAAAAGAAAAAAAAGGAAGAAGAAAGAAGGAAAGAAAAAGAACAAGAAAATAGAATCAGGCCCAATGGCATAGGCCAGTGATTGCAGTACTCTGGGAGGCCGTGAGGCAGGAGGATTGCAAGTTTGAGCCCATCCTGGGCAACTTGTGAGATTGTATCTCAAAATCAAACATAAAAAAGAGTTGGGTACATAGTTTAGTGGCGAGGTCCTGGGCTTGATTCTCAGTACCAACAAATAAACAAAACAAAGTGATTTATAAAGTTAACTAGGTGTACAATTCACTTATATTAAGTATACTCATATTGGAAAATAAGCACCACCCTCACCTCCAGAATTCAGATCATATTACAGAGCTGAAGTCTGATACTCATTGAAGCACTTACCCCTCGGTGAGGTTGTATCTCTGCTGTGGAGTGTGTGCCTAACAAGGGCAAGGTCCTGGACTTGGTCACAAGCATAGAGAACAAAAATTTCTCTCTATCCCACTTTCCACAGCCCTTGAAAACCCAGAATAGTCTATAAGTCTGACTATTCCAGGCACCTACAGAAGAGGAACCATATGGTATATTTCTTTGTGCATGTGACTTTTTAAATTTAGCATAATGTCTTCAAGGTTTATTCATATTGGAGTATGTGTCAGAATTTCCTTCCTTTTTAAGGCTAAATTATATTCCTTGCGTATAAATACCAAATAAATATCATATTTTGCTTCTCCACTCCTCTACTGATAGATGCTTAAGTTGATTTTACATTTCAGCTATTGTAAACATTTGCTAGTGTACTGTTTTGATTTCTATCTTTTCTTTTCTTTTTTGGGGGACAGGGTCTCACACTATCATTCAAGTTGGCTGTAAACTCGCTATGTAGCCTAGGCTGGCCTTGAACTCACGGCAATCCTCTTGTCTCAGCTTCCTGAGTGCTGGGATTACAGGTGTGTTCCCGTAAGCTTGGTAGGCAAGTGCTGTAAGCACTGGGCTATTCCTCTAACCTTTACAAGACTGTTTTGTAGTGTAATTTGCGGATGAATTTTTTAAAATTACCAAAAAGAAAGAATATTAAATTTACAGCAAAAACTAATTCTAAAACCACTTCATATTCAATAATAGTGATTAAGCCAGGTGTGGTGGTACACACACCTATAATCCCAGCACTCAGAGGCTGAGGCAGGATTGCAAATTGGAGGCCTTATTGGGTTACAAAAGAAGTTTGAGGCCAGCATGGACTATACAGCAAGACTGTCTCAAATAAAGACAAACACATCAAACAAGACAAAGCACCCACAAGTGATTGAGAACATCTTTTCCAACTATTTAAAATTGTTAAAAGTATTCTAGGGTTTTTTTTTTTTTTTGAGATAAGGTCTGGCTCTGTAGCTCAGGCTGGCCTTGAACTCACAGGCCAGTTCTTTTCTATTGTGTTAAACATTTTTAAGAACCATTTTCAAAACTCATATTTAAGTGACCTCCAAATGAAAAGCTACTAAATTTTAATTCTTTTGTATACCATCATGTTTTTTGCAGTTCTTTTAATGAATATTATGAAAATAGGGCTTAGTTTATGGCTATCAATTGAATTTTGTTTACTAAGAGATAGTAGTGTGTGTGTGTGTGTGTGTGTGTGTGTGTGTGTATGCATGTGTGTGCGTTTGGGAATTGGGAATTGAACCCAACGGGTGCTCTGCCACTGAGTTACATCATCATTTGTATATGTATGCCCATGTATGCGTGTATTTATTTATTTATTTATTTGTTGAGTCAGGGTCTTGCTCTGTAGTTCAGACTGGTTCTGAAATCACTATATGTAGGGGTCTCCGACCCGTGGGGACCCAAGGAACGGCAAACAACAGCCGAGGAGGGGTTGGAGGACAGAGTAACACACTCTAGAAATCCTTTCAGTGACCACCATCTCACTTCACTTAGGAAGTACAGGGGCTTAAATAGACTGAGGAAGCTATCTGGGGCCAATCAGCAAGGCTTCAACCAGCAGGGGTCACCAGGGGGAGGAACTGAGTATAGGAAGGAGGACGGAATACCCCAGTTGTTTTTTAGCCTCTTAATTACCTAAAGCGGCAGTTCCGTGTTTAAGCAAAACAACACCTGGCTTAAATTACAAGTAGTAACATTTCTTTGTGGGAAGGAAATCGGCCAAGGGCCCTGAAGACCCCAACAACTATATAGGTCAGGCTGACCTTGAACTCCCAGCAATCCTCCTGCCGCAGCCTCCCGAGTGCTAAGGATTACAGGCATGTGTCACCACACTCAACTTATGTGGTGCTGGGGAATGAAACCCAAGGCCTCGCACTTACTAGGCAAGTGTTCTAACCAGTGAGCTATGCACCCAGCCCAGCCCTATTTTACTTTTTTTTTTTTTTTTTAATAGAGTCTTACTAAGTGGTCCAGGCAGGACTCGAAATTGCAATCCTGCAGCCTTGTCTTCCCTTCAGTACTGAGATTACAGACATGTGTCACTGTACCATCTTTGTTTTTCTTTCTTTCTTTCTTTCTTTCTTTCTTTCTTTCTTTCTTTCTTTCTTTCTTTCCTTTCTTTCGGTGGGTCTCATTATGTAACCACTGCTGGCCTTGAACTCTTGATCTGGAGTATAGGCATGTGTCACCATGCCCTGCTCCAAAGTGTATATTTCAAAAAGTTAAAAAGTTGACTCATACAAACATCAAAGGATATATATCAAAGATTTGTCTAACTCATTAATAAAAGAACCAGCAAATAGCTCAAAGAGAATTTGAAAAGAGATTTGTTGCCAGGAAATAAAATGATGAAATAAGTCTACTAAGGTTATACAAAAAACAAAATAATATAACAAAAATAAAATTATGTTTTATAGTGACCACATCTACTGAACATATGGATACTTAACTGTTCAGCACAATTTACATAAACTCACATTTCCCATTGAGTTCTCTTGGTACTTACAGATAAGTCAACTGAATACATATAATATAGATATTAATGTGTCTCTCCTTGCACATTTACCATGCTGTATTGATTATATTTAGCTTTATAATGAGTCTAGAAATGAGATAATAACTTTTTAAATCTTTTATAATTTTTGACTATTGTTCGTCTCACTTTTTCATATAAATCTGAAAATCAGCTTGGTTTTTACAGAATGTGCTGAGCTGTTCTTTGTATTAATTTGAATATAATGTGAGCAAATCAATGTGATCAAAATCGTTGTCTTAACAATTTTGAATTTTTTCTACTTTTCTCGATTCTAGAAACAGAACCCAGGCCTTGCCCATGCTAGGAAAGCTCTCTGTTCACGAACGACATCCCCAGCCCTTTTATATTTTTACTCAAGGTGGGTTCTTTCTAAGCTGCCCAGGCTAGCTTAAACTTGCCATCTTCCTGCCCTAGTTCCCAGAGTAGTGGGATTCCAGATGTGCACCACTGGACCTGATCAGTGTTGAGTTGTTTTATTTTTTTGAGCTACTGATGTGATATACCTCTCCATTTATTTTAGTGTTTTAATTCTCTCAATATTCTTTTTTATTTTTCTTTCTTAATTTAATCTGTCTACCCATCTACCCATCTACCTAGTGATCTCAGTGCTAGGGATTGAGCCCAGGGCCTTTTCATGAAGCTATAGCCCCTCCCTTTTAAAAAAAATTTAATATTTTGAAACTGAGTCCTGCTAAATTTGCTATGTTGCTCAGATTGGGCTTCATTTTATATCCTCCTGCCTCAGCCTCCCAGAGTGCTGGGATTACAGGCCTGTGCCACCACATACTTGGCTTGTTTTTTTAAATTTAAGAATAGAAGTCTTATATATATATATATTGTTTAATGAATTCTTGAATACTTTATATGATTCGTGTTGCTAGAATTAAATTTTTAAGTTTCAATGTTGCAAGTGTATAGAGATACTATTTTAAATAAATTTATTCATTTTGTGTTCCATGAACTTAACTCATGTATTAGCTCTAGTGAGTTTTTAAATTCTCAGGTGTTATACTTAGACAATCACATACTTTGTTAATAATGGCAGTTTTACTTCATTGTCTTATGCTTTTTATTTTTTCTCCCTCTCTTTTCTTCCTTCCTCCCTCTTCCGTTTCCTCCCCTCTACCTCTTCCCCCTTCTTTCTCTCACTCTCTTTCCTATTTGTACTAGGCAGAATATCTAGTATAACATTGAATAGAAGTGTCAGAGCAGATGGGACTCATTGCTATTACTCTTGTACCTTTGAGTTACCTCTTAAGTATTTTTTATTAAGTATGGTGTTAGCTATAGAATTTTCCACAGATGCACACTATCAAGTTGGGAATGTTTCTCTTAGTTTGATTATTATTTTTGCCATGAATGAGTGTTAAGTTCTTTTCCCCCATTATTTTTATTAATATACAGATGTAATACATAGTATTTACAATGAATTTGGGTGTTTCGTACATCTATATATCACATTGACTTTACAATCCCTTCCCATTTTCTACCCTCCCACCCCCTCCTTGTCCCTTCCCCCGGCTCTGGCTATCACTTCATATGGTTCCAAAGAATGTCTGTGTTCCATGTTTTCCAAGTCCGAGAAACCATACAGTGCTTAACATATTAATCTTCTGCGCCTAAGTCATTTCACTTAAGTCACCACTCTACCCCAGCTTCCTATTCCTCTAATGGGTTCACAGTAGTCAAATCTTGATATCTCCTCTCTGAATCCAACCAATCCCTTTATTGGGATATTCACCAAAATTTTTTTCCCATATTTTCCTATATCTTTGTTGTTATTGTTACATCTGGCCTTACCCACCAGTTCCCATTAGAAAATAACTATAAGCATGTAGTTCAAAAGACTAGTTAATTTGGGAAGGAGAAAAAATAAATAAATACATAAAATTCAATTGCCTTAGCTGAATACTGGAAGGTGCATATTTGTACATTCACAAGGTTATCTTTACATCAATCAGAGAGTGTTAAGTTTTTAAGAATACTTTTTTGGACCCTTTTTCTCCCCATTTCATTAGTATATATATGCTTGTACATACATATATGTACAATACATGTCTACATTGAACTTGAGTATTTTGCGCACATATGTATTGCATCAAAGTTACAATCTTCCCCTTTTGGCCCTCCCACATCTCCTCCCAATTCCCACTATCACCCCCATTTGGTATTTTTTAATGTATCACCTCCCTTTCTCCTTCCCACCTTCTCAACCCACCTTTCTCTTTCCCTCTCTACAAAGTCCATCTTCTTACTTTTTTCCATGTTTCTTACATTTTTTAGGGGTTGGTTTTCTCATATTAGAGAAATCATATAATATTTAACTTTCTTGGTCTGGTTCATTTTACTGAGCATAAATGCATCCATTTTCCTAAAAGTGACTCAAATGTGTCATTGCTAACGGCAGAGTAATACTCCATTGTGTATATGTGCCATATTTTTATCCAGTCATCTGAACTCAAGCATATTGGCTTCTTCCAAGATTTGGCTATCATCAATTGTGCTGCTCTACAGAAGGCCTTCAAGTTGTCATTACATCAATCAGATTTCTTAGGCTAAGCTTGTATCAAAAGATCGAATAAATGAATCACTACATTAAATGAACTGAATCATCTCTATCACAAAAGTATATCACACGTAAAACAATAGATGTAATGGCATACTTAGTTATTTCAGAATTTTTAAAGAGTTTTTCCCCAAAGAGGAGCAGGAAGAAATGAATAAGATCATTGCTACAAATTTAGTTACAGAGTATGAAATTGAAATATAAAATTTGTTTTTGGACATCTTATGAGATCATTATGTGTTGTTTTTTTCTTTTTTGGTATGTTAATATAATAATTTATATTGTTTCATTTTTTTAAGGATTAACACAACCCTCAATTTCTGAGTCACAGGCCATTTGATCATAGTAAGTTATTCCTTTCTTTTTTTGAGACAGGGTCTTGCTCTGTATCCATGCTGGTCCTGAACTCTCTATAGAGACCAGGCTGGCTTCTGACTCAAGGAAATCCATCCTCTTGCCTCAGTCTCCCAAGTGCTGGAATTACAGGCATGCTACACCATGCTCATCTAGAATTATTCTTTTTAAATTTTTTTATACTGGTGACCAATCCCAAGGCCTTTACACGGAGCTATAACACCAGCTCATTTTCTATTCTAAGACAGAGTCTCACTTGGGCTAAATTGCCCAAGCTGGGCTACAACTGGTAATTTTCCTGCCTCAGCTTTCCAGAATACTGGGATTATAGGCCTGCCCCTGGGCTCAGCTAATATTGACTTTTTTTTTTTTTTTTTTTAAAAAGATATTTTGGTGCTGATGATTGAACCCAGGGCCTCATGCATGCTAATAATGTGCTCTACCATTGAACTATACTCCCAGCCCCTACATTGCTGGATTTCACTTGTAGAATATTTTGAGAACTTCTGTATTTCTTCTATATGTGAGGGATGTTGATTTATAGTTTTATGGTCTCACAAAGAGTTTGCGTGATTTATGTATCAGGATAATATTGGTCTCATAACATGAGTTGGGAACTGTTTCCTCCTTTTCTATTGTCTGGAAGTATCTGGTAAAATTGACAGCGTTTCTTCCTTAAGTTTTTGGTAGAAATCTCCAGCAGAGCCATCAATTGTTTTTATTTGTTTGTTTGTTTGAGACAGCATCTTGCTTCTTAGTCTGCACTGGTCCTGAACTCACTATGTAATCCAGGCTGGCCGTGAATTCATAGCAATCCTCCTATCTCAGCCTCTCAAGTGGTGGGATTATAGGCATGTGCCACCACACCCGGTTTATGTGGTGCTGGAAATTGAACTCAAGGCCTTGCGCTTGCTAGGCAAGTGCTCTAACCAATGAGCTACATTTCCAGGCTGACATCTGGGCTTTTAATCAACTTTCTAAGAAGGTTTTTAAAGTTCAGCTTGCTTGATAGATATTGGGTCATTCAGATTTTGTTTCTCCTCCTCCTCCTTCTTTCTTTTTTTTGTGGTACAGGGGATGGAGCCCAAGGCCTTCACACTGAACTACATACCCAGCTCATTTTTTATTTTTGATTTTGAGAAAGGGTCTCACTAAATTGCCTAGGCTAACTTGAGTTTATAATCCTCCTGCCTCAGCCTCCTAGAGTGCTGAGATTACAGGCCCACTTTTGGGCCAACTTAGATTACGTTTTTTTTGTTTTGCTTTGTTTTGTTTGTTTGTTTGTTTGTTTGTTTTTGTCCTATTGCCTTATTTTCCCATGATTTTGAAAGACCAAAAGATCAAGAAACCCAGGCCAAGAAGACTCCATGACAGTCTTCAAACTCCCCTCTCTAACCAGCAGGCCTGAGTTTCTGTTTCCCCGGAATTACATAAACAAAGCCTCCCCTCTCCCTGAGCTCATGAAAAAATCAGCTTTTGGATTTAACCCTGCACCTGTGCCAAGAACAACTATAATATGTTTCTGTGTATCCAAAGGTCGCCATGGTGGATAGGTTGCAAGTCTATAGATGCATAAATTTCCTGATGTAGAAACAATGTGTGCCCCATTTCTCTTCTGTTCTGTGAAAAATCCCCCTTCTTGCTTCTGTGAGTAAAGACATCACAAGGTGTGCGGTCTCTTAGCAATGCAAGTCATTGCTCAAACTTTAGCTGATAGAGACTTTCCACCAAGCACATATTAACAACAGAGCAGCACTTTGACCAATCATAGATTAATAAATTATTCTTGCATTAAATGTTAACCTATCAGTTTTTGTGGTAAACAACTTATGTGATTTCTGTTAAAATCTTATAATTTTTGTTTATAAGACCCCAGTAAAAACTGCACTCAGGGCTGTTCCCCGCCTCCCCTGCACTGGAGAGGGAGAGCCCAGGCTTGAGCTTGCAATAAAGACTCTCATTTGTTTATATCGGAACCAGCTCCTGGGGGTCTTCCTTGGGGACTTGCGATCTGGACACAACAATTTTATTTCTGAGGGACTTCACTTGAGTAGCCTAGCAAAGAGATTTCTCCTAATGTGTGTAAGAGTTGGGGTGGTGAGCCAAACGTCCACTGAGTTCTGCGCTGGAAGTAAGCAGTAAGGGGGACCTAACAATTTGATGGTCTCCAAGGTATGTTGTCACACCCAATGTCCTGCTCAGGCTTCCTCCCCCAGGGCTCTCCACCCTCTGTGGTCTGCTTTCACTACAATCCAAACCATTTAGGAATTCCAGAGATTGGTGGCCTTTTCCCCTCTCCGCAACTGTCTCTTGAGCCAGTTCCTTCCCAGGTAGTAGCTGAGAATATCCCCCAAATCCCCAATGTTTGTTCCATCTGTGGCTTCTTTTGCCCAAGACGATTCAGACTTTGGCTCTTTTCAAAATGACTCTGCCGACAGTCTTAACTCACCGTTCAAAAGACACAGATTGACAAAGTGGATCAAAAAACAAAACCCAACTATTTGTTATTTGCAAGAGACATGCTTCACCTACAAAGAAGCATACAGACTGAAGATAAAATGTTGGAAACTAATACCACATGCTACTGGAGCTTGGATACAAGCAGGAGTAGTTATATTATTCTCAGACACTACAGATTTCAAACCAAAACAGATCAGAAGCAACAAAAATAGACACTATTTACTGGTAAAAGAAACAATCAAACAGGAAGAGCTCAACATACATGCACCCAGGGTATGTGCACCCGATTGCATAAAACAGAAACTAGTGGACATGAAAGGTCAGGTAGATGCCAATACAATCATACTAGGGACTTCAGTGCCCCACTCTCACAAATAGACAGGTCAACTGGACAAAAGAAGTCAACATAAAAACATCAGAGCTATATTACTCCAAGGGACAAATGGACCTAACAGTGATCCACAGAGTGTCCTTTCTATTCCATATCAGTGGAATACATCTAATTCTCAGCAGCACATAGTATTTTTTCCGAAACAGGTCATTATCATTGGCCATGAGACATGCTTAAATAAATATAAAAGAATCGAAGTAATTTCCTGATACTTTCAGATTGTAGTGGTATGAAACTAGAAATCAACAGCAAAAGAAACTGCAGAAACTACACAAATACACGGAGATCAAATAATACACAATTAAACAAGCAATAGATCACAGAAGAAACCAGGGAAAAAATAAAAAAAGTTCCTAATGTCAAATGACAATGAAAACATATCATATCAGAATCTATGGGACACAATGAAAGCAGTACTCAGAGGGAAATTTATATCTATGAATGCACATATGAAAAAAAACACCAGAGCAAACTAAATGATTAATCTAATAATACAGCTCAAAATCCTCAAGAAAGAACAAGCTAAATCCAAAGCAGTAAAAGGAAAGAAATCATAAGAGATTAATAAAATTGAAACTAAAAAACAATAGAAAAGATCAATGATTCAAAGAGTTGGTTCCTTACAAGGCCAAACTCACAGAAAGAAAAAAGGAAGAAAGAAAGAAAGGAAGAAAGAAAGAAAGAAAGAAAACAAAGAAAGAAAATTCACATCAATGTAATTAGAAATGTAAATGTAAAAGGTGAAATTCCACAGACATTCTTTAAATCCAGAGTATTACAGAAAACATTTTTATTTTTGAGACACAGTCTTCCTCTGAAGTCCACGGTGGTCCTGATCTCACTATGTAGCTCACGATGGCCTTGAACTCATATCAATCTTCTTGCCTCAGCCTCCCAAGTGCTGGAATTATTGGCGTGCAGCACCTCACTCAGTTTACATGTGCTTGGGAATGGAGCTCAGGGCCTTGGGCTTGATAGGCAAGTGCTTTAACTGCTTAGCTATTCCCTCAGTTCCAAGAAACTATTTTAAAAACTTCTATTCCCATAAATTGAAGAACTCAAAAGAAATGGATAAATTCCTAGACACACAGGAGTTACCAAAATTGAATGAAGAAGATAGAAAAATCCAATTAGAGCAACAACTAGGGATGAAATTATGGTAATAAAGGGTCTGCCAACAAAGAAAAGTCCAGGACCTTACGAATTCACTGCAGAATTGTATGAGAACTTAGGGAACAGTTAGCGCTAATGCTAATTGCAAGAGAAGGAGCACTGCCAAACTCTTTCCTGGAAGCTCACATCACCTTGATCCCCAAATTAGATACAGACCACTACAGGCCAATTTCCTTAATGAATATTGATGCAAAAATTCTTAATGAGTATACTTCTGTGATACAGATTTAAGTTCATTTAATGTAGCAATTTGATATAGACTTAGGCTTGTTAGTGTAGTGGTTCACATATTTGGCCTTGGATGTTAAGTTTATCCTAAAAAAAAAACTGATTGATGTAATGACAACCTGAATGTCATTTGCCTTTCAATACTCAGCAAAAGTATTTAAAATTTAACTGCTCTTTTTTACTTTCTCATGTTTTCTAGCCTTATGAATTTCATTGTTATAGTTCTTTTCTTATGTGGACTGATGGGTAAATCCACATTAAAAAGTCTCAACAAAGACATGATAAGACACAGAAAAAAAGAACTTTTGGTAAATTGTCCCAATAAAGGGCTCTGTAGGACCCAGAGAAGAGGCATCAAGATATGGCCAATGCAGCCCATTCTGGATGGGAAACTGAGCTAATAAGTGGTGATTTGAGTGGTAAAGTGAGTTAGAAGCAGAAGATCAAATATGTTAAATATTGCATGGTTTCTCTGATTTGGGAAACCCAGAACACAGGCATTCTACGAACCAAATGAATGTGCTATTGGGAATTACAGGGGGTGGGGAAGGTGTGGGAGAGCCAAAAATGGGGAGGGGAAGGGATCATAATATTGATGTATTGGTGTGATATGTATGTGTACAAAATACTCAAGTTCATTGTAAACATTACATATTGCATATATATATATATATATATATATATATATAATTACTAAAAATAGTGGGAAATTTTCTTAATGATATACTTGCAAATAGAATGCAACAAATTATTTAAAAAATCACATACCATGAACAAGTCAGCTTCATCTATCAATGCAAGGCTAGTTCAACATATATAAATCAATTAATGTAATACACTACATCAACAAAAGTAAGGACAAAAATCGCATGATTATCTCAATAGATGCAGAAAAAAGCTTTTGACAAAATTCAATGTCCTTCATGATAAAAACTCTGAAGAAAATACGTATAGAAGGATCTTACCTCAAGCTGTAGAAATAACTTATGACAATCTTACAGTCAACATCATCCTAAATGGTGAAAAACTGAAAGCCTTTCCCCTAAAATCAAGAACACCATAAGATGTCCTCTTTCACCACTCCTGTTCAACATAGTGCTTGAAACCTTAGCCAAGCAATTAGACTAGGGAATAGAATAAAGGGAATATGCATAGGAAAAGAATTGAAGTCAAACCATCCTTATTTGTGGATGCCATGATCCTTTACATAGAGGACCCCAAAAACTCCACCAGAAGACTCTTAGAACTAATAAACAAATGTAGCCAAGTTGCAACATATAAAGTCAATACACAACAATCAATAGTATTCCTCTACAGCAACAATGAAAACAGACAAAGAGATCAGAAACACAATCCCAATCACAGTAGCCTCAAAGAAAATTAAATACCTAGCAATTAAGCTAACTAAGGAAGTGAAGGACTTCCTTATACTGAAAACTCTGGCACTTTGAGAAAAGCATTTGAAGAAAACATTAGAAAATGGAAAGACCTCCTCTGTTCCTAGATAGGCAAAACCATTATTGTTGAAATGGCTGTACTAGCAAAAGGGATACAGATTCAATGCAATTCAAATCAAAATACCAACATTTTTCACAAAACAAGAAAAAAATCTGAAAATTTATATGGAACCAGAAAAGGCCCAGAATAGCCAAAACAATACTGAGAAACAAACAAAAGCAAGAAACATCACGATACTAACATCAAGTTATGTAATAAAACAATAGTGATAAAAACCTCATGGTATCAGCACAAAAACAGACAAGTGGATCAATGGAACAGAACTGAGGATGCTGAGACAACTTTGAGTACCTTCAGCCATGTGATCTCAACAAAGCGGCCAAAACATGCACTGGAGAAAGGATATATTCTTTAATAAATGGTACTGGGAAAACTGATTAGCCACATGCAGAAGAACGAAACTAGACACATATCTTTTACCATGTACCAAAATCAAATCAAAATGGATAAAAGACCTAGACATTAAAATGGAAACAATGAACTTTTAGGGAAAAAAATAGGTTTGCCTAGCAAGCGCAAGGTTCTGGGTTTGATTCTCCACCACCACATAAGCCAGGAGTAGTGGTGGCACATGCTTGTGATCCCACACATTTGAGACGCTGAGGCATCAGGATTGCTGTGAGTTTAGGGCCAGCTAGACTTAACATGACCCTGTCTCAAACAAACAAACAAAATATCATAACAAAACAAAAAACCCAAACAGGCAAAACTCTTGAAAACATAGGAATAAGCAATAACTTTCTAAAAAAAACCTTCATCCAATACACATGAGATGACACTGAGAATCACCAAATAGGATTATATCAAATGAAAAATCATCTGCACAGCAAAAGGAACAATCAACAGAGTGGAGAGAGAACTAGCAAAAAACCCAAAAACTTACCAACTACTCCTCAGACAGCAGTTTATCTAGACTGTACAAAGAACTGAAACAAAAAAGAATCCAAAATAGAAGACCATGGCCCAGTGGTTAAAGCACTTGTCTGGCAAGTGCAGAGCCCCGAGTTCAATGCCCCAGCACCACATAAACTAGGTGTGGTGGTGCACATCTGTAATCTTAGTATTGTGGAGCCTGAGGCAGGAGGATTGCTTTGAGTCCAAGGCCAGCCTGGTCTCCATACTGAGTTCAGGACTAGCCTGGGCCAAGGAGCAAGATCCTGTCCACCCCCACCCCCCACCCCTCAAAAAAGACCCAATCAAGAAAATGGGCAACTGAAATGAATAAACAGCTCTCAGAAGAAGTTTGAATGGCCAAAAAATATATGAAAAAGTGTTCAATATCTTCAGTCATCAGAGAAATACAGATCAAAACAACACTGAGGTTCCCCTAACAGCATTAAGAACGCTGGTATCAACCGCTCAAAAAACAATTAATGATGAGGAAAAGGGAATTCTTATAGATTGTTGGTGGAACTGTAAACTTGCATAACCATTATGGAAAACAGTATATAAAGTCCTCAAAAAACTGAAAACAGGTATCTCATTTGATCCAGCTGTACCTCTTCTGGGTATCTCCCCAAAAGAGTTAACGTCATCACATGAGAGTGACACATGCATGCCCATGTGTATAGTGCCATAACTTCTCGTTGTTGAATCTTGAACGCACATGAACACATGATGGATAAAGAAGACGTGGTATTTGAACAATGAAGTACCACTCTGCCATGAAGAAAGGTGAGTTTGAGTCGTTTGTCAGAAAATGGGTGCACCTGAGACCATTATTCTTAGGGAAATGAATCAGACAGAGAAGGTTAAGTACTGTGTGGTTTCTCTAATAATGGGAAAACCAATCCATAAAAAAGAAAAAGGGACACGGAAGAAATAAGAAGACAGACTTTGTGGAAAGGGAAGGGAAAGCAGGGGGTGGGGCCAAGGTGGGGTGGGGGGACGGAAGGCAAAATAAAAATGATTAACACGAGATACAGAACTGTGTCAATCTCTGAAGCTGATGGTCATTATTATGTATCACAAAAACATGTTAATAAAAGAATAAAACATTATTGAAGCTTGTCTTATTGCCCTAATATGGTCTATTTTAGCCTTAACCAGTGGCACAAAGCCTGTAATTCCAGCACACTGGGAGGCTGAGGCAGGAGGATTATAAGTCCAGTTTGGGCAATTTAATGACTTTCATGAGACCTTGTTTCAAAATCAAATTAAAAAAAAAAGGGCTGGGGATGTAGGTCAGTGTAAAGGCCCTGGGCTTGTGCCCCAGGACCATAAAAATTATAAAAAAGAATTTCTATCTTCTTGAATGAACTGCATGCACTTAAAGTAAATATTCTGCTATTCTTTGGTAGAGTATGCTGTAAATGTCATGAGGTCAGATTGGTCGATAATGTTGTTTAGGTCTGCCATAGTTGACTAACTTCTTACCGACTTGTTTTGTTTGTTTGTTTTACAGAAGAGTTTAGGAATCTCCAGCTGTATTTTAGGGACTTGTTTATTTTTCCTTTCAGTTTTTCCTTTATATAGTCTAAAGCTTTGTTATTATACTTGGCTACACACTTGGAATTCTGTCAACTTGTTGAAATTATTTTTTATTTTTATGAAATATATCTCTAATATTTATTGTACTAAACTCTTCTTTGACTGATATGAATGTAGGCATTCTAGATCAGTTTTGATAAGCATTTGCAGTCTCTTTTTAAGTTCTTTTACTTTTACTCTACATCTTTATATTTAAAGTAGTTTTGTGTATGCAGAGTATTCTTGCTTTTTAACTAATCCAACAATTTTGCCTTCATTGTTCTATTCAGACACATTTACAGTGATTTTTCATTGTAGTTTAAACATACTGTTTTGGTCTTATCTCTCCTTTTTCCCTCCCTCCCTCTTCCTCTCCCACTCTCTTTCTCTTTCTTTCTCTTTTCGTTTGTAATACTGAAAATTGGGGCCAGGGTCTTCACATTGAGTTATATCCTCAGCCCTTTTTTATTTTTGCTTTTTGAAACAGGGTCTTGCTAAATTGTCTAAGCTGTGCTAGAATTTGCAATCCTCCTTCTTTATCCTTCCTGAGTGCTAGGATCACAGGTCTGTACTACTGGGCCTGGCTTCTTTCTTTTCCTTCCTTCCTTTCTTCCTTTCTATATTTCTTTCTTTCTTTCTTTCTTTCTTTCTTTCTTTCTTTCTTTCTTTCTTTCTTTCTTTCTTTCTTTCTTGTGGTGGTGCTAGGCATTGAACTCAGGACTTTTCATATGCTAGGCACACTGTCTACCAGTGAGCTACACGTCTCTCCCACTTGCTTCCTTCCTTTCCTTTCTTTTCCTTCCTTTCTTTCATAATAGGGATCTAACCCACTCTGAGCTACATACCCAGCCCATTTTTTATGTTTTGAGGTGGGTGGGGTCTTGCTAAGTCACTGTGTGTGTGTGTGTGTGTGTGTGTGTTGGGGATCAAGCCCAGGACTTTCCCACTGAGTTTCAAGCTCATTTTTAAATTTTTTATTTTGATATAGGGTTTTGCTAAACCACTAAGTTGCATAGGCTGAATTTGAACTTGTAATTCTCCTGCCTCAGCCTCCCAGAATGTTGGGATTACAGGCCCACTGGGCCCAGAAGCAAAGCAGGTGTTGCCTGGTGACCTTCATTGCTTTGTATAAATCCCCCTACTTCCATGGCGTCACCTTCCTTCCGCTTGGATGGCAGTCTCTACTGTCTCCTGTCCTACAGGTCTGCGTGGGCTAACTCTCCATGGTGTCCTCTGGCAAGTCTTCATCTTGCTGGCCACACTACTTACACTGATACACAGATTCAGTGCAATCTCCATCAAGATACCAGCAGCATATTTCACAGAATTAGAAAAAAAATCCAAAAATGTATATGGAACCACAGGAGGCCCAGAATAGCCAAAACAATCCTAAGCAACAAAACAAAAGCAGGAGGCATCACAATACCAGATACCAAACTATATTACACACCAGCAGCGATAAAAATACCACACAGTATTGGCACAAAAGCAGACAGGCAGGTCAATGGACTAGAATTGAGGATGCCCAGATATCCCTGATCTTTAACAAAGGGGCCGAAAATGTACACCAGAGGAAAGACAGCCTCTTGAACAAGTGGTGCTGGGAAAACTGGCTTACCACATTTAGAAAAATGAAATAGAACCACAACTTTCACTGTGCACCAAAATCAGATCAAAATGTATCAAAGACCTAGATAATAAAATGGAAACACTGAATTTGTTGAAAGAAAAGAGAGGCAAATCCCTTGAAGATAGAGGTATAGGCAAGGATTTTCTCAATAAAACATCCAAAGTACATGAGATAACAGCCAGTATCACCAAGTGGGATTATATGAAATTAAAAAGCTTCCACCCAGGAAAGGAAACAATCAACGGAGTGAAGAGAACACCCACAGAACATCCCCAGCCCTTTTTTTTTAAATTTGCTAGGTACTCATCAAACAGAAGACTATCCTTAAGAATATACAAAGAAATGAAAAAAAAAATTAGATCCTCCAAAAAATAAAGAACCCAATCAAAAATGAGAATGTGAAATGAACAAACAGTTCTCAGAAGAAGTCCAAATCGCCAATAAACACATGAAAGAATATTCAACATCAAATATTCATGAGAGAAATACAAATTAAAGTAACACTGAGGTTCCAGCTAACACCAGTAAAAATGGCTGCCATTAAGAACTCAAAAACAACAAATTCTGGAGAGGCTGTGGGGAATAAGTAATCCTATTCCATTGCTGGTGGGACTGTAAGCTGGAACAACCATGATGAAAAGCAGTACAAATACTCCTCAAAAACTGAAAACGGATATTTCCTTTGACCGAGCTATACCTCTTCTGGGTATTTCCCAAAACAGTTAAAGTCATAAAGGGGCTGGAAGAATAACTCAGTGGTTAAAACACTTACCTACCAAGCACTAAGTATCCAAGTTCCATTCCCCAGCACCATACAGCTGGGCATGGTGGCATACGCCTGTAATCCTAGCACTCAGGAGGCTGAGGTGGGAGGATGCTGTGAGTTCGAGGCCAGTCTGGACTACATAGTGAGCTCAGAACCAGCCTGGACTACAGAGTGAGACCCTGTCTCAAAAACAAAGTGAAATAAAACAATAACAACAACAACAAACAGTTGAAATCATCAAACAATAGTGATACATGTATACCCATGGTTATAGCAGCAAAATTTATGATAGCCAAATCTTGAAATAAATCAATATGCCTGACTACAGACGGATGGATATAGAAATTGTGGTATATATATATATATATATATATATATATATATATATATATATATATTACTTTGCCACAAAGAATGACAAGTTTGAGTCATTTGTAGGAAAATGGATGCATAATGGATCTGGATCATTATGCTCAGCAAAATGAATCTGACCCAGAAAGTTAAATATTGTATGATTTCTCTAATATGAGAAAACTAAACCATAAAAAATGTAAGAGATATAAAAAAGTAACAAGATGGATCTTGTGGACAGGGAAAGGGAAAGTGGCTGTGGGGGGTGAGAAGATGGGAAGTTGAAAAGGATGTGCTATATAAGTAAAAAAGACTTCATTTTGCCTTACTTTATTTACTTGGTGATTCTACTGGTTGAGAATCTCAGAGGTAAAAACATTTCATTTATTGCTGATTCTAATCCATTGGGACTTGCTTACATTCACACTTGGCCTCTGCTTACCTGTCCCAATACCTGGGAGCGTGAGCTAGGATGTGTCCCTCCAGAGGGGCTTACATTGGTAGTCACCGTGTGTCAAAGGGCATCATCACCTTAGTTCAAACCATAGGCCCTCATAAAATTAAGCTGAAAAATGCTCAGAGGAGACTTTTATGGTTATCATTATTATAGTGTAACCCACCTGTAGGCATGTACCCAGAGATAGGTTTCTATTCCTTCTCTCTTCACTGTCAGGCAAATTTTGTCTAGCTCACCATTCAACTCAGACTGATTAGGCACCCAGGTCTCTTTCAAAGGCTTCTTCTGTTGTCCAAGGCTCACATTTCCATTCTCTTACATACTATGTAATTACCAAGATGCTAATTAATTACTCTGGGGTTAGCGTTGTTTTGTTTTTATTGTGTTCTACCTCTTGGAGATTCCTTTTATTTTTTTTGTAGGTTCAGTAATGCTTTCTTTCTTTCTTTCTTTCTTTTTTTTGAGACAGGGTCTTGCTAATTCACTAAATTGCTCAGGTTGAGCTTGAATTTATATTCCTGTTGCTTCAATTTCGCAGAGTCCTAGGATTACAGGCCTGTGGCACTGGGCCTAACCAGTAATGCATTTGATGTGCATATGTATTTGTTGTGATTTATTTAATATGTGATTCTGGTCCATATGCCTTTTTAGAACATGAAGTCAGACATGTTCTTAGAAATGGAAACTCCATTCTAAATTCTAAACTGCTTTTTTCTGGTCATTACTCTAAACTCATGGTCCTTGATCAGTTCCATCAACATACAAACAGTTTATTTCTCTAAATGTAGGAGGAAGAGAGGACTTCTGGTCAAGATGGCTGCCAAAAAACAGCTACACAATGTGTCCTCATGGATCCACATAAAAAGTTGAGAATATAGTAAAAAATAAAATGGCTTGTTCAATGTACCCAGGACAGTGAGGTGCTCCCCAACAATTGAAAGGAGGCCAGAGAAAGGTCAGACCTCCCAAAGAAACATCAGAAGCGCCGGGGGAGAAAACAGCAGCCCAGGAAGCCACACTAGGCTAACTGTGAATGGATGGGTGCTGCCAGCATCCAAAGACAGAGGAAAGCGTGGCTGGATGCTGGAAACTGCCCGAGATAGGAGAAGAAGGAGCTCCTTAGCAAATGAAAGGAGGCCAGGGGAAAATCAGAAATCCCAAAGGTATATCGGAGAAAAACAATAGTCCAAGAAACAGCTCGAGTATGACTAAGCACTACCCTGAGCTGCTGGCCTCCACAATGGAGGACAGCCTGCCCAGGCCCTCAGGCCAAGGTAAGCATGGATCTGGAGGAAGTGAGAGCTGATAGCAGCCGGTAGCCCCAGCCTCCAGAAACAAGCCTGCAGGTAACGCATACTCCAAAGGCAATGCGAGCTCCTCCTAGAGAAGGTCTCCTGGAGCCTAAATCAGAAGCGGTGCTTGGCAGCCAAAACAGGCAATGATGTAAGCAGAAGCCATTTAAAAAAAACAAGAGCCCAAGACTGAACTGTTCAGAGAGAAAGAAAGCTCAGAAGAGTGCATTAGGGTTTTTGGAGTCACTCCTTAACAGTGTCTGGGAAGAAACTGGCACAAGAACAGTTGTGGAGAGAAGAGAAAGAGCACAAATCCCCTGAATGCCTTGGTGGTAGTGGGAGCATCTCTTGAGGGTGGAGAGCCCTGCTCTTGGGGGAGAGAAGCCAGGAGAAGCGGGAGAGTTTTGTTTGAGGTGGTTTGGGGTGACCATGACACCTCAGAGGCCATCAGACTATTAAGTCCTCCCTCACTGCCTACTCCCCGCAAAGAACTCAAAGGAATTTTGGCTCTCCCTACACATCCTCATATTTATTCAAAGACACCTCTCGGCTAGGCCTTTAAAGTGAAGTCCCTCAACAACAGAAACATGGGAAGAAAACAAGGCAACAGGACACCCACAGAAATGCCTGAGGCATCAGAAACTAATGTCATGGCTCTCAAATAGTGGAACTTATAGGGAAGAAAGACAAAAAGCAAATAAATGAGTTGAACAACCAATTCAAACAAGACATTCTCAGAGAAATGCAAGCATTGATAAATGGGCTTAAAGAGGAACTTACTAATTAAATAGTGGCCCTAATGGAGACAAAGCTTACTGATCATATAAAAGCCATAAGTAAAAAGTTAGCTGAGGTAATTAAGGAAATGAAAGATATGATGGAACATTTTTATAAAGAAGTGGAAATTCTGAAAAGGAATCTAGCTGAAAATACATTTGAAAGCAGAGGAAATCAACTCAAACATTGTGAGGACAGAATTTCAGATCTTGAAGACAAGGCTGAGGAAACAAATGCTATAATTAGGCACAACTCCAAAATTAGAAATGAGCAAAGTAGCTGACACAACAGCTGACGGATGATTTGAAGAGAACCAGTATCAGAATTATGAGTATGGGAGAAAGAGCAGAAGACAGCACCTAAGGTATAAAGAATTTATTCACTGAAATAATGCAAATATATTCCCAAATTTAGATAAAGAAATTAATTTTCAGGTTCAAGAAACTTACAGAACACAAAATAACCTCAACTAGCAATGAGACTCACCACAACATATCATAATCAAAACCTCAGAAATACAACACTGAGAGTCTTAAAAGCAGCAAGAGAAAAACAGACATTGTTCTACCAAAGCAAACCCATTTGAATTACTGCAGATTTCTGTATGCAAACCTTCAAGGCTAGCAGAGCTTGAAGCAAGATCTTTTAAGCTTTAAATAAGTAAGTGTCAACCCAGGTTGTTGTATTCAGCAAAATTATCCCTGAAAATTGAAGAAGTAAAAATTTTTCACGACCAAGCACCCCTAAAGAAATTTGCAACCACTAGCCCAGCATTGCAGAAAATACTTGAGAAAATCTTTGAGAGAGACAGAGAGACAAGCAGCACCAAAAAATATAGAAGAAAGGAAACATCTAAAGAGAACCTGTTGGCTGGGGAAATGGCTCAGCAGTTAAAGCGCTTGCCTAGCAAGCGCTGAGTCAAGAGCTAAGTACCTGAGTTCAATTCCGCAGCACCACATAAACCAGGCATGGTGGCGCATGCCTGCAATCCCAGCACTTGGGAGGCTGAGGCAGGAGGATAGCCATTAGTTCAAGGCCAGCAGGGGCTCTGTAATGAGTTCAGGACCAGCCTGGGCCACAGAGCAAGATCCAATCTCAAAATAAATAAGTAAATAAAATAAAAAGAAAATATAATACAACATAGATTGATATTTGAATCATTTAATTGGTATCCTTCTAAAACAGTACCAGCTCTCTTAAAAATATGTGAAACTTCCCCCATAATTATTACTCTTAATAGTATATTAAAAATATACTATAATAATTCAATCTGGGGAATTGGTATAAAGTCTTTAATATATATATATATATATATATATATATATATATGAGTTTATGGATAGATATGTAGGTACAATGATAAACCAAATCTGGCAAAATGTTAGTAATTACTGAAATGTGAGGAAATAATTTGTGAAAGTTAAAAAATTCTGAAATAAATATGCCATTATATCTATTGCTTTATGTGTAATATACTTATGTGACATACATTTTATTAAGTTCACTTAATATAGCAATTCACCTAATTGGTCTTTGATGTAAGTTTACCTTAAGAAAACTGATGATGTAATGATAACCTGAATGTCTTTTGAATTTACAAACATTTACATTTCAGTACTCAGCTAAGGAATTTGAAATTTAACTTCTCTCTTTTTCTTTCTCCTTCACCTCCTTTCTCCTTTCACCTTCTAGCCTTATGAATTTCATTGTTATAGTGCTTTTCTTAAGGTGAGGCCATGTTTAAAAATCTCAACAAAGATATACTAAGATACAAAAAAAAAAAGAGAACTTTGGCCAAATTGTCCCAATAAAGGACTCTGCTGGACCCAGAGAAGAGGCATCAAGATATGGCCACTGCAGCCCGTTCTAGGGTGGGAAGCTGAGGTAAAGTGTAGTGATTTGAGTGGTGAAGTTAGTCAGATGCAGATTAAATATATTAAATATCATATGGTTTCTCTGATTTGGGAAACCCAGAATACAAGCATTCTATAGAACCAAACTGGGCATGACAGTGGGAGTTACAGGACAAGAGGGAAGGTGTGGGAAGGCCAAAAATGGGGAGGAGAAGGGATTGTGATGTTGATGTGATATAGATGTGCACAAAATACTCAAGTTCATGATAAACATTATGTATCGTATATATATATATATATATGAAAATGGTTGGAAAAAATAGGAGGAAGATTAGACACTGGGCATACTTTCAGTTTAAATGTCCACTCTGTTCTCTGTTTTTGGTCACCAGTTCTAAATTCCCAGGCAAAGAATTTGATTGGAGTAGCTAGGGATTAGGCTGATGTTAAAAAAAAAAAGGAAAGGGGCGGGGATTGGTTAGGAACCTGCATCCAGGTTGGTATAGCAGTTTCCAGAGGGAAAGTAACTTTCACTGAGAAAATGCTTTTAAAAAAATAAATTTGAGTGGCTGGAGGAATGGCACAGTGGTTAAAGCACTTGCTTAGCAAGTGCAAGGCCCTGAGTTCTATTCTCCAGCACCATGTAAACTGGGCATGGTGGCACATGCCTATAATCCCAGCACTTGGAAGGCTGAAGCAGGAGGATATCCTGAGTCCAAGGCAGGCGGGGCTACATATTAAGTTCAGGACCAGTCTGCACTACAGAGTGAGACCCTGACTCAAACAAAACAAGAAACAGAAAAGACAAAGGAAAAGAAAGAAAGAAAATGAAAAGATTGATTAGTGCCTTTTAATTTTATAGAAATTGGCTTTCTGTATATATATTTTAATCATATCCATCGCTCCATTCCTATCTTATTCTCCTTCCCTCTTATTTCATTTATTTTGCCTAGTAATAGTCTCCCTCCTACTTTCATGCTAATGATTTTAGATTCCACATATTAGTGAGAACATGCAATACCTGCCTTTCTGAATCTGAGAAGGTGCTTTGGGATGTTTATTTTTTTATTTGTTTTGAGACACAGTCTTACTCTGTAGTCTAGGCTGGTACTGAATTTACTATGTAGTTCAGGCTAGCTGCAAACAAATGGTAATCCTCCTGCCTCAGCCTCAGCGCTGGGATTACAGGCATGCACTTCCAGTTTATATGCTGCTGTGGGATTGTCCCAAGGGCCTTGGGCCTGCTATGCAAGAACTCTAGCCCTGAGAAGTATTGATTTTACCGTCTTATCTAGTCTAGAGCTTCAAAGCGTTCAGCAAGAGTTAGGTCCAAAGGACATAATTATTTTAGTGTTCGGAGTAAAAATAAAGAGGCAATGTTTTAAATATTGCCCAAATTCCTATGTTGAATACAGCTCTGGCCATCTTTTTAGTCGATTCTTTCAACTCAAGGTATCATGGCATAGTCCACGTTGACTTTATTAATTTGTTTTTTCTCCAATACTCGGATTGAACTCAGGACCTAGCCCTTTTTTCAATATCTTATTTTGAGGCAAGATTTCTCCATGTTATTAACTTGATCAGGCCAGGCTCTGATTTGTGATCCTCACGCCTTAGTGTTCAGAGCACTGAGATTATAGGTAGGTGCCAACATGTCTGGCTTACATGGATTTTTCTAGTCCCTCTTCAAAGAGAAAAAGCTTTAATTTGAAGAACTCCATTTTCTCTCTTATGAACTACTGCTACACCAACCTGGATGTAGATTTCTAACCAATCACATTTGTTTTATGATCCCCTAGCTACTCCAATCAGATTCTTTGCCTGGGAATTTAGAACTGGTATCCAAAAACGGTGAGTACAGTGGACGTTTCTCTCCTATAAACTAACTGACTCCATAGTAAGAACTATGAAGTCATATTTAAGAACTCTGCTGGGCCTGGTGTCATAGGCCTGGAGGGCTAGCTCTAGGCAGGAGGAAGGCAAGCTCAAGCTCAGCCTGGGCTACTTAGCAACTTAATGCAAACTTGTTTCCAAGTCAAAACTAAAAAATAAGTTGGAGACGTAGCTTAGTGTGAAAGCGGTGGGTTGTATCCAACAAATAAATAAACAATCAGAAAACCTCTTTGCTTGGCATAGATCCCAAAGATTTTCTCGTATGTTTTTTCCTAAAAGTTTTACAATTTGGGGGCTGGAGGAATGACACAGGGGTTAAAACACTTACAAGTGCAAGGCCCTGAGTTCAACTCTCCAGAATCACATAAAGCCGGGAATGGGGGTACATGCCTGTAATCCCAGCACTCGGGAGGCCGAGGCAGGAGAATGGCCCCGAGTCCAAAGTTGGCCGAAGCTACATAGTTCAGGATCAGCCTGGGACACCAGAGTGCAACCCTATCTCAAATGAAAGCTTTGCATTTTCATGTTTTATATTTAACTTTATGATCCATTTTGAATTAATTATAAGGTTCAAATTGAGGTTCAGTTTTTCCTATTATTATTTTTAAATTTTTAGTTTTCCTATTAATTGTCCAATTACTCCAGCCCTAGTCTTACTCTATGATAGAGGAAACACTGAGTTCTAGACTGAGGTTTGGTTAAAAACCATCTTCCAGATTAATTCTTATGTGAGGCAGTACATTTCTATTATTGATTCAGGTTGTCTGATATAATCTCTCTCTTCACTAGTGGAAAGAAGAGGTAGCTCAAAGGATGTAAATGTAATTTCATAAAATTAGTACGATATTTAAAGAAAAACGCAGCAGCTGGAAGTGAAAGAGGTCAACTATTTAAATACTGAAAAGGAAAATCCTCTTGGTAAAATAAGAATCGTCTCTAAAGGATACCTGTTGTTCTTTGGTGGTCCAGTATTGACTTCCGTTCTCTATTTAGGAAACATATCCCCTTGTCTCCTGGATTTTACTCCAGAACCCATGAGGAAAATTTCTTCTTGCCATTCTCTCACATTCAGGCCACAATATGTGATCCATGTGAGATAATCGAGTTCTATGAATTTGAGGAGGAGGAGGGAGAGACAGAGACCAAGAGACAGACGAGGCAGAGCTGGAGAGAGCCCATGCTAGAAAGAGAGGGGCCGGGAAGAAGAGGTACTTCCCACATTCATGTTCCTATTCCCTTTAACTAGGTCCTACCTCCTAAGTTCCCATCACATCCCAACAACGCCAGAAATTATAAATTCACTAATGACCACCCCACTGGGGTGAAGTTGGAGCCTTTCTGATTCAATCATCTTCCTAAAGTCCCACCTCGGTAGTGAGCTTTTCCCGGGACATTTTACATCCAAACCAGAGCAATCTCACTTTCTAAGTGGGGAGATGGAGTAACTGATTCAATCTACAAAAAATCAGAGTGGTTATCTCAGTTTCTTTTTGTTGCTGCGATTCAAGACCTGACATGCACAAATTAGGGGAGGAAAGTTTGTTTTAGCTCACAGTTTCAGAAGATTGCAGTCCATTCATGGAGGCTTGGCAACAGCCAAACCAGAGATAGAGGCAGCTCCAAACAGGATTGCAAGCAGGAAGCCAAGTCCCCCAAGAAAGGAAGGAAGCAGTATCTACCTCCTCCAAATCCTGTCCCAGTGTTCTGCCCCTTCCAGGTTTAAGCCCCTAATCTACCACATGACCTGTAATCTATAACCTACCACATGCCTGTCTTCCACCACACCTATAATCCATCGCATGCCCATAGTCCACCCCTCCAGACCAGGCACCCATCTCCTAAAACCACATTGTTCCGAAGATCATCCATAATACTCAAATATGAGAGAATTTTGGAGGACATTCTAGACCCAAACCACAATAGTGGTAGTCCTGAGAATAAAATCTTCTAGGGGGATTTTATGGCATCTAAGGAGTCTCCACTTAGTTTAAGATCTGTTAACTTCTCCTCTCTTTTTCCACCTGTATCCCCTTATTTCCAGTAAACATTTACATTTTACAGTGCTACAGATAGATAGCTTAGTTCTTAATATTCTGATTTGTGACCTGGCCTAGAAATAAAATCTCGGCTATGTTGTCCTTTCATATACTGCTGACTCTTCACTAATTTCACAGGCATACTTTTCAGCTATATAATCCTCACACATGGCTTATTTACGATTATGCAGTTTACTTTTACTATTTATCTAATTACGTCCCTTGATTCATAAAGAAAAAAAAAGCCAGATGAGGTCTAGCCCAGTGTGGCGGCACAAGCCTGTAATTCCAGCACTCTGAGAAGCTGAGGCAAGAGGATCTCATGTTCAAGCCCCACCTGGGAAATTTAGAGACTTAGCATGAGCCTGTCTCAAAATCAAAACCAAAAAATGGGCTAGGGATGCAGCATACATAGTATGAAGGTCCTGGGTCCTTTCCCAAGTATACAACACACACATGCACATATGTGTGACACACACACACACACACACACACACACACATACACACGCAGAAAGGAGGTCTTGTCCTAGCTTTGCTTTGTCAATAATTTGCTGTGTAACCTTGGCAAGTCACTTAGCTTTAGTTTTCTCTCCTGGATTAAAGATTATCAAGATAGAATCATAGAACATTAAAATTGGCATAGACTTCAGAAATTACACAGTACAGTTCCCTAATGTTATGGAGAGTTTGAGAGATTTACCCTAGCTACCTGTATACCCAGGAGCTGTTCTAGAACAAGCACTCACTCACAGGCATCTCAGACCAGTGCTTTGTTTTTATTTTTTTTCCGGCAGTGTTCCAGAAAGTAAACAAACAAGAAATTGAAAGCACTAAACAAATATCTGGCCATTTTTTTTTTTTTTTTGAAAAGGCAGAGAAAAGCATTACCCATTATCAGGCATGGTAGCTTGAAGGTCTATTTGAAGACATACTCTGTCTGTCTTAAAGATTTAAAATTTAGAAGTTTTTAAGTTATGTCTGGAAAGGAAAAAAAGGGTAGGTCGAGGAAAAAACTAATGGTGGATTTGAAAAACACCCTTGAAAAGAAAACAAACCTTCCACAAGTGTACTTGCAGTCTCTTAAAGCTTACTGGTTTATGATGGGAGAAACTGGGCAAGTGGAGAATGCCTGTTTTTACAGATTTCTTAAGGAAATGATGTGGAATAAGGTTTTTTTGTTGTTGTTTTTTGTTTGTTTGTTTTGTTTTTTGAGATAGGTTCTCATCTATAGCCCGGGTTGATCCTGAACTCACTATGTAGCCCAGGCTGGCCTCATGGCAATCCTGCTGCCTCAGCCGCCCAGAGGACTGGGTTTACAGGCATGAACCACCAAGCCCAGTTTATGAGAATTTTAAATCATGTTATTTGTCTCGCCATTTCCCACATACATTGAACATTATTACATCAGTTGTCCAATTTAGCGCCATTCCCTACCATAAGCAACGCTCTGAAACCTGCGGAAACCATAGCCAATGACAAGGACTTCAAGTTCCGAAAGGCTCCCTCGCCTGTCTCCACCGCCTGTCTCAGGAACTGGGCTCGTTTCTGGGAATTGTAGTCATATGGAGCTTGCGCTTTCGTAGTTTGAGGCAAGTGACGCACCGCTGAAACTACAACTCCCAGGAGGCTGGGCAGCCCCTCCACCCCGCTGGCCTCGCGCTCCGCCTCCTGCCGCTCCTCCCTCCTTGGGCTGCACAGCTCACGCCTTCCTGTTAGTCCGAGCAGGGAGAAGTTCACTCCGATCAGCTGATCCCAACTGACAACAGGAGAGGAGGAAGCCCAGGAGGGAACAGAGGAGGAGGGGGCGGAGATGGAGATGAGGATGGATCCACCGGTGCCCTGAGGGCCAGTCCCTGCCCCGCCTTGTCGCCCCGCGGCCCCCTGACGCCGCCTGGCTGCGGCCGCGCTACTCTGTGGTGGGATCCCCGGGCCGCGGCGGGCAGGGCGGGGAGGGCACGGCCCAGCACTGGACGAGCGATAGTCCTGGGGCTCCGGCTGCCCCTGGGAGGAAGGGGGCCCGGGTGCGGCTCGGGTGGGGGTGGGGTGGTATAAACAATGGATTCGGCTTGGGGCTGTGTTGGCGCAGGGGAGATTTGGGGGGACCTTCTTTGTTCTTCGCTCGGGTTCTACCCCTCGGGTTGTCTGGGAAGAAGGAAGGTTGAGGAGCCTCGGGTTGGAGGGAGGCGTCGAGGTGGAGGACCGAGAGGGCAGATCGTTTGCTTGGCCTGGAGTGGGTGAGGTGTTCTGGTGAAAGTTGATTTTTTTTTTTTTATTCTCAATTTTGACAAGTTTTGATTTTGTTTCAGTTTTGGGAGCAGGTTGAGCATGTCTGAGCTTAGAGTGTAGATGAGGTTCCCTGGTCACTCTTTTCGTATCCTTGTTTGTCCGAAAAAATAAGATTGATTGATTGCTGTATGAGAGAAAAAGAATCTGAAAGGAGGACTTTACACTTTGTTGGGGCGTTGGATGGGAGCCATGGCGGGGGTGGGGGGGAATTACGAATGTAATGGCAGAAGTGAACACAAACCCCTTTCCTGTCCCAGTTGTCTTTTTCGTTTTTTTTTTTTTTGGAAGTTATTTTTAACTTTATTTTTGAGTGACAAAGAGTGAAATTATTTGTTTGACTCACTGCAGGCCTGGCTTTGTGCTGGACCACAGTGCAGGAATTCTGTCTCCTGTTGCTCCCTTTTGGTTTTGCTGTTAGAGAAAGAAGCAATAAAAGGAAGTAAATAATTGTGTCACTCGTTTTTGAACATGAAACATGAACTGGTTTCCAGGTGTGGCGTCCTTATTAGGCATTGGTCTACAGTTGAAACAGTCCAGTTACAAGAACCTGATCTGGCCAGGTTTTTGATAGGCTTAAAGTTTATTATTGTTATTATTTTTTCTTTAGCCTTTTGTGGGCCTCTTTACCTTCCAGTGTGAGGTGCAGATTGGGTGCAGAGGACTGTTCTTTAGGACTGTTTGCTTGGTGATTCCAATTCTGAATTTAATAACTGAATGAACAGAGCATCTCAGTCTGGGGAAGAGATGAGCAGAAGTCTTACATGGCTTGCTCCTAAAGGTGGTGCTTGTTTCTAAAAGGAGACGCCTTGGCCATTATTTTGAGAAACAATTTCTAGTATTAGAAGGCAGTGAAAAGTTTTACAAGAAAGAATGAGAGGTCTCTCTGTAATTTTGGCGTAGTATTTAATTATAGTCTATTTTTTGATTTATTTTAAGGTACACTTATGTTTTTTAGATCTCTTTAGATCTATTTTTACTGAAATCCTTTTCCTTCCTCTGTTGTAGGTGTCTGCTGAATTACTGACTTGAACCTGAATTATATTGAAAAACTCTTGACCACTGAGTTTCATTACCAAAATGTCTTGGCTGAGGCCCAGCAATTGAGCCCGCTTCTGTAACCCATCAAAGGCCCCTTCAAGTTCACATCTTTGCCTGCACTTTATGGAGGATGAAAACATCAAATCAAGTCAACATTGCTGCTGATACAAGAATTTGGGAGGCAGAGAAATACAAACTGGAGCATTTGTGAATCTGTGAAGAATTGTAATAGGTCAGGTTTTCTTTTTTAAGGTTGTATACAGAGATTCCTGTGGAAGTTCTGTGTGGTTTAGTCTCAGATCTTTGCTTTACCTCTGGGGGAAGCGCAGTGACTTATATGGTGGTGTTTTTTCTTACCAGTCTGAGTTATGAGTGCCCAGACACCCCTAGCGGAGAAGGGCCTGAATCCGGGGCTGATGTGCCAGGAAAGTTATGCCTGTAGCGGGACTGACGAAGCTGTCTTCGAGTGCGATGAGTGCTGCAGTTTGCAGTGCCTCCGCTGTGAGGAGGAGCTCCATCGGCAGGAGCGCCTGCGGAACCACGAGCGGATAAGACTCAGAGCTGGCCATGTTCCCTACTGTGACCTCTGCAAGGGCCCCAGTGGGCATTCCCCAGGAGTTAGGCAGAGGGCAGCCGTGAGGTGCCAAACCTGCAAAATCAACCTGTGCCTGGAGTGCCAGAAGAGAACTCATTCTGGGGGCAACAAGAGGAGGCACCCCATTACTGTGTACCATGTCAGTAAGGTCCAGGAGTCCCTGGAGGCGGAAGAGATGGATGAGGAGACCAAGAGGAGGAAGATGACTGAGAAGGTTGTGAGTTTCCTCCTAGTAGATGAAAATGAAGAGATTCAGGTAAGCGATTGGGCAATGTGGGACTCGTGGCTGGGCTGGGGGAGGCGCAGATCTCTCATTGAAAGTTACCTCTCGAAACAATACTGTGGGAAGAGTTTGCCTTTTAATCATTAAAAGCCAAGATCTGTGAGGGTTTCAGTTGCCTGGAGTCAGATTTAGTTACCAGCTGCCTAACCTAGAGCTGACTTTTTCCTCTCTGAGCCTTAGTTTTTTTCGTCAATAAAATGGGAACAGAAGCCAGGTATTTGTGATACAGGCCTGTAATCCCAACACTGAGGGAGCCTAAGGCAGAAAGATCACAGGTTTGCTACTGCTTGGGCAGCAGCAAGATGGGTCTCAAAATAAAAAAGGTTGAGGATGTAGGAATATAGCTCAGTAGTAGAGCACCCCTGGGTTTTTGATTCATTGTAGCTTGCAAGCAGGCAGACATACACACATAAACACACATACACAAATGAAACAGTGTCTACTTCATGGGGTTTTTGAGACAGTGTTTGTATGTCTTATTGCATGATAAATGCCTGGTACATGGCAGCTATTGGTGTTAGCATTATTATTAGGAAGAATTGCTGTCTTTCTTTCTTTCCCTTTTCTTTCTTTCTTTCTTTTTTCTTTTCTTTAATTTTCTTTAATTTTCTTTTTTTCTTTTTTTTTTGAGACAGCATCTTGCTCTGTGTTCTAGGCTGGTCCTGAAATCAGTATGTAGCCCAGTTGGCTTTGAACTCTACAGACCTGCCTCTGCCTCCTGAGTTTTGGGATTACAGGTGTGTGCCACCATGCTTAGTTTGTGTGGTGCTGGGGACTTGAACCCAGGGCCTGTGCTTGCTAGACACCCACTTTAACAACACTGAACAATGCCTCCAGGCCAAGGAAAAACTGTTTTAAAACCATTTTCTGAAAAAGAGCACTTGATAAGTTGTGAGTAAATGCCAGTGGTAGGGGATTGTGCATATCTGTTAGAAGAAATACTAACAGTGGATTCTTGGGGATGTTAAGCAGTAGTAAGGCATAAGCCTGTTATCTTCATTTGGAGGGGCAGGTCTTTAACAATTGTTTGTAGGGCTGGGGATGCAGCTCAATGGAAGAGTGCTATGAGGATGGAGCTCCAAGTGGCTTGGAGACCCTCATCACTAACTTAGCATTTCCAAGGCCCTGAGTTCAGTCGTCAAAACTGCAAGAAAAAAAGAAAAGTCTTTTACAAGACCCATAAGTCTTACCACATCACCTCATCCTGCTTTATTTGTTTTGTTTTTTTGATTTTTTTGAGCCAGTGTCTCACTCTGTAGTACCCCCTGGCTTTGAATTCACAGCAGCTCTGCTGTGTGAACCTCATGAGTGCTGGGATTACAGATGTGGACCACCATGCCCAGTTTATGTCGTGCTGGGGAACGGTCCCAAGGCCTTGTGCTGGTTAGGCAAGTGCTTTAACCAGTGAGCCATGCCCCAGCCCCTCTTGCTGTGTTGTTACATGGCAGAAGGTATCACAGGGTGCAAAGCAAAAATGCTTTAGTTTAGATCTCTTTTTTCTTTCCTTCCTTTTCTTCCTTTTTTTCTTCCTTTTTGAGGTACTGAAGATGATTGAAGCCAAGACCTCACACATGCTGAATAAATACTCCACCAGTGAGTACTTTTGATAGCTTAAAGTTTTATTTTTGAGATTAGAGGCTTGCTGAGTTGTCCAGGCTGGCCTAGAACTTGAGATTCTTTGGCCTAGGCCTGGGGCAGCTGGTGTTACTAGGCATGCGCTGTGGTGCCTGGCAGGTCTTTGGTCTTGTAAAGCTACCATTCCCATCATGAGGCCCTAAGTGGTCACCTTTTCTCAGTTCCTTCCCAGAGTCTCCACTTCCAAATACTGTCTGTGTACCTATTTGAGGATTATGTTTCAACTTAAATTTCCAATTTAAGTTTGGAGGGGTACTCAAACCATGACAACTTCTGATCAGTGAAAGCCAGGGAGGACATCTGCCATAATGACTAGAGGATGTCTAGTGTGATTCTGATGTGGGAGAGTCCATGTGATAAGAACAAACTGAGAGCTGGGCCTGGTAGTGCAGGCCTGTGATCCTGCACTGTGGGAAGCTCAGGCAAAAGGATCGCCAGTTTGAGCCCCATGGTGTAGCTTAGAGACTTGGGGTAGCTTTGAGATCCTTTCTCAAAATCAAATAAAAAATGGGCTCGGTATATACCTCAGGGTAACGGCTTTGGGCTCTGTCCTCAGCAGCACACGTGTGTGTGCACACACAACAAGCTGGGTGGTGGTATGTGACCATACGACCATTGGGGTGTTGGGAGGAAGAGAGGTTATAATACTTACGTTTTCAAGTGAAAGTAGTGTAATGCCTGTACTTTTAGGTAGGCTTTCAAGTGAGTACTGCTTGGGCTTACATCCTAATTCACTACTCACTGGCTGTATAATTATGGGCAGAGTTGTTCCTTTTCTAGTATTGGGATTGAATGTAGGACTTTTGCATTGAGCTACATCTCTAGCCTATTTTTTTTTTTTTGATACAAAGTTTCACTTTAGTCCAGGCTGATACTGAACTTACTGTATAGCCCAGGCTGACCTTGCACTCAACAGGAATCCTCTTTCCTCAGGCTCTTGAATGCTGGGGTTACAGATGTGCACCACCATGCCCAGTTTATGTGGTACTGGGGAATTGAACCCAGTGCCACGAGCTTGCTGGGCAAGTGCTCTCACTGCTGTGTTCTTCCTCCAGTCCCCCTCTAGTCTCCTACCAAGTCCAGTTGTTAAAATTTTATTTTGAGACGGTGTCTCACTAGTTGCCTAGTGGCCACGAATTTACGATATTCCTCCCTCAGCCTCCCAGAGCGGTGGGATTACAGGCCAGCACCACCTGGCCGAGCTCTTGGGCATGTTATTTAAACTCTGTGACTTAGTTTTACTTCCTAAAGGACTTGTCATGAGGGACTGGCACCTGGTGCCTAGGACCAGTTCGTTGTTCTCAGTGTCTTTGGTGTGTGTGTGTGGCTCACTGTCTCCTTAGTTTTGGCAGTGCTGAGTCCTTTGGTCTCCAGGTGGGAGGAGTACCTGTGTAGGTTACCACTGAAGAAAGTTCCCACTTCCTGCTCAGTGTTTTTCATCTCTCATTTTTCCTTCCTTGGATGAGCTGATGGAAATGAATTACGTCACAGTTCCTATGTACCTCCGTAGTCAGCCAGATGCTTTGCGAACACAGACTTCTTTATTGGTTTGCGAGGAAAGAATAGAGTTATGGAAGAGTGACCTAGATCCCATTCTGCCTGCCTTGTCAGCAGTGGTGTCTTCATTACGAATTATGCTCTAGTTGAGCAACGTTGGGGACTGAGTGCTTTGTAAATGGGACATTTGGATTTGGGTGGTTCCTGTTCATTTGTTCTCACACCTCATTGTCCACCTTTGGACGGTCATCGTCGTGTTGTTGTCCTGTTCCTAAAGAAAGAGGAAGATGTGGGATGAACTTGTAGTCCTCCAAAATCCTGTTGCCACCTTCATTTATTATTTATTTATTTGCTTACTTACTTATTTTAAGATGAGATCTCAGTCTGTAGTCTAAGCTGGTCTGGAACTTGCTATGTAGCCTAGGCTGACTATTTGAGATTCTCCCTCAGCTTCCAGAGGAGCTGTGTTTTTTTTTCATTTCTTTTTGTAAGATTAATAAATGTTCCTGTATGGATGTGGGGCACACAGCTGTAAACCCAGCACCTGTGAAACTAAGGTAGGAGAATCAGTGAGTTCAAGGCCAATTTGGGCTATGTAGAGAGTTCAAGGCAAGGCCAGCCTGGACTACATAGTAAGAACCTATCTCAGTAAAACAGAAAAAAAAGAAGGAAAAATTGATACATGTATTTTAGTAGAGAGTTAGGAAAACACAAAATGATGAAGAATCTAAATCTAACTACCTAGAAATATTTGTCTGTTGTCTTTTTTTCTTCACGTAATATGTAATATGTATATAATTGGGTTGGTAAAGATTCCTCCTGCTTTTCCTCTTATAAATACTGGTCACTTCCTGCGAAATAACAGTTTCATAATTACAAAGCCTTAGCTGTTGGGACTAGTGGATTAGACATAGAAGTTGTTCATTTTAGCTAGACTTGTAAGTAAAAAAAATATTTTAAGAAAATGGTTGAATTTCCTACTAGGTGAATGTTTAAACAAATAGATTATTTTTTGATGCAAATATAAATTAAGAATTTAGCTAGATGATAAACTCCTGGAGGCAGGGCAGTTTTTTTTTTTTTGTGCTATTTACAACAATATGGATTACAGTGGTAAGCACATTGTCAGAACATAAATGCTTGTGGATTGATTGGTGAGGTCGTATTCCAAGATTTTTAAATAGATAGTAAATATATAGCTAGTAGATAACCAGAGTGATATATGGGCGTACAATGAAGAGTTTCTCTCGTACTTTATATTCTTAGCTTTTTTTTTTTTGAGACGGGGTCCTGCTCTGTAGCCCAGGCTGGTCCTGAGCTCACTGTGGAGCCCAGGCTGGCCTCGGACTCATAGCAGTCCTCCTGCCTCAGCCTCCTGAGTGCTGGGATTACAGGTATGCACCACTATTCCCAGCTCTGTGTGGTTCTGGGGAATCGAACTCAGGGCCTTTTGCTTTCTAGGCAAGTGCTTTAACCGCCCTGCCATTCCTCCAGTTCCACTTTAACTTCTTGTTTTGGAACAGTCACCATTAACAGCTCACTGTTTCACTTTCTGCACTTTTTTTCATGTGTAGTTATGAATGTATGAATATAACCTTTTATTTTTAAATAAAAATGAAGCCTAATAACATGCTGTTCTGTACGTGTTGTGTGGCATTTCTCTTACCAGCACCCTGAGGTCTGTCGTTACATCAAGGCTGCCTAGTATTTCTTTAAAAGGCTTTTTTTTAATAACTACTGTGTTATTGGATAATGGAGTTATTATAAAAAATATCCTACTTAGGAATGGAATTTTCAGTGGGAGTGTAGCCCTGAGATTAGCGTCCTTGCCTTGTCTGTACAAGGCCATGGGTTCAGTCCCTCCTGATACAGCATAAAAGTTAGCCAAGCTCATACTTGGCACATACTTGTATTCCCAGCACTCGGGAAGCTGAGGCAGGAGGATTGCTGTGAGTTCGGGACCAGCCTGGACTACAGAGTAAGACCTTGTTGGGGAAAAAAAATGGATTTTTTCCAAATAATATATATGAAATTTAGATTTAGATATTACCAACTTTGTTGTTGTTACTGAGTGTTGAACTTAAAAATGCTAAGCTATATCCCCAGGCCTGTAGAATTTTTTCTTTTCCATTTTGAGACAGGATCTTGCTGAATTTGGCCTTTAGTTTATGATCCTCCTGCTTCAGCCTCCTGAGTAGCTGGGATTGTGGGCATGTGCCACCATGCCTACTAGATCTTTACCAAATTTTTGAATCTCGTTTTCTTAACCTCTGAAATACTTTTTTGATTGTCACTTGGGTTCTTGTCTTGGCTTAGAATATCAAATTTAAAACTCTTAGTTTGGTGTTAGGAATGATTCTTGGCACTTTATTTCTGAAATTAGTTAATCCTAATGACAACTCTATGTATAACAAATTATCACCAATTTATTGGCTTAAGACAGCACAAATTTTTTTCTATTTCAGAAGTCTGCAACAGGTCAGTAAGGCTGTTTCTTCTAGAAGCTATAGAGATATCTGTTTTCTTGTCTTTTCTAACTTATTAACTCTGCCTGCCTGCATGTCATTCGTCTTCAAAGCCAGCAATGTGGCATCTTCCAGTGTGCCTCTCTGCTTCCACTGTCACACTGCCCAGTGTCTGTGCCCTCCTGGTTGCCTCTAAGTTTCCTTAGGATCATTTTGGGCCCCAAAAATTCATCCAACATAATCTTTCTGCCTCCAGCTCCTTAGCTCAGTCATATCTGCAAGTCCCTTTTGCCAAATGAAATGACATCATAGGTTCCAGGAGCGAGGGTGTGTAGGTAGTACTAAGGGGAAGACAAGACAGTATTCAGCCTTTCCCACCCTGCGAAGATTGTGTTTCACAGGTGAGGACATTGAAGCTCAGCAAGCTGCCAAGGTCAAGTTATAGTAAGTGGCAAAGGAAGGATTTGAGCACAAGCATCTGGCTCTGTAGTCCTAGCTTTTAATTGTTATATTCCTATTGTGTTTGCAAGTCAGTTAATCTTTCTTTTCTTTTTGGAGACAGGGTCTCGCTTTGTTGTCCAAGCTGGTCCTGAGCTCACCAGGTAGCCCAGGCTGGCCTTGAACTCATGGCAATCCTCCTGCCTCAGCCTCCTGAGTACTGGGATGATAGGCGTGCGCCACCATGCCTTCTCATGTGGTGCTGAGGAATCGAATTCAAGGGCTTGTGCTTGTTAGGCAAGTGCTGTACTACTGTGCTATTCCTCCAGGCCTCATTTAATCTTTGTAATAAGCTTTACTGTGGTCAGTAGCACCAGTCCACCAATTCCTCATGACTACTGTGAGGAACAAATAAAACAGTTCTCCATAAATAAAAGAGACAGTGTTACTGAAGAAGTCATTCTCATATGAAAGTAGGCCCTGAGGTTTGCTTTCATGTTTCCACGTATCTGTAAGTGTTGGTCATTTCATGTTTATTTTGAAGGAATCTTTTTAAGTTCTCATTACCATTGTTATTATTGGCGCATATGCTTTTTTCAAATGCCGTGGCCTGGAATTTCCTAGCATTGGCCTGTGATTGAAGTATTTACTCAGCTTCTTTTGGAAAACCTAAAAGGTAACAAACTGCCTGTTGTTTTATTTTTTCGGTACTGGGGACCGGACCCAGGGCATCTGCATTGAGTTATAGTCCTACTCCTTTTTGTTTTTTATTTTGAGACAAAATCTGGCCAAGTTGCTAAATTGCCCAGATGGGCTTGAACTTGTGATTCTCCTGACTCAGCCTCTTAGAGTGCTGCCATTACAGGTATGCTCCACTGTTCCTAGATAATTCTTCATATTTTTGGGGCACATGTTACATGCCAAGCATGTTCCAGTTTGCAGGGACACATGTTGGGCCTTGTTGGGCTTACCATTCTCTTGGAAAAAGTAGATTTCACACAAATACATTAAGACAAATTCAGATTTCACGTGATTAAGCAAGAATGAGTTGCGAGGTGCTTTTGCAGGGTGGTGAGAGTATACCTTATTACAGAGCTGCCTTTGCCTTTTCAGCAGAGACATGATGTTTAGTGCCAGTGGGGGAAATAGACCTCCAGGAAATGGATTGGGAAAAAAAGTGAAAATGGGATGGTGCCTTTGAGGTGTAAAAAGGGTGCCAGTGTGGCTGGAATGGGCTGACAGAGCATGGTAAGGGGAGATGTACAGAGGTAAACAGGTGTCAGGTCATGTGAGGCCTTGCAGTCCATTTTATTTTAAGGGTAATGGGAAATACCAGACTGTTTTACACTAGGAAGTCACTGACTTAAGAGATTACATGACGTGATAGAGATAGGTATTTTGTTTGTCTTACTGGGATCAGGCCTAGAGCATTCACACAGAGCTGCATCCCCAGCCCAATTTTTAATTTTAATTTTGAGACAGGGTCCAACTAATTTGCTGAGTTGCCTAGGCTGGGCTTGACTTTGGGATCTTCCTGCCTTAGCCTCCCAGAATACTGCGGTTACAGGTCTGCCCACCTGGACCCGGCTTGGTAGAAGTGTTTAGGAGCTGGGTCTTGGTGTTAGTGTGAAGACTAGACTGCCTGAGGATAGACGGGGAAAGCAGAGAGAGATGGCACAGGTGGCTGTCACAGAAGGCGAGATGGGTTTAGAATTAGAGAAGTGGAGAGATACTTAAATCTGGGACATTTGGAGATCAAAAAAAAAAAAAAAAAAAAAGGAATATGGCACCTAGAGGATTAGAAGAGTGAGAGACCCGAGGAGTGACTCTGAGAGCTTGGTGTGCACATGCCACCTACTCAGTGCATTGGATTGTATTGACTTAAATAGATAAAACTAAGAACTTGATTTGTATAATAAAAAGCAATTTAGCATCCTTTGGTATTTCTAATATGGTGGTTTTTCAACCAGGAGTGATTGTGCTCCTCCAGAGATATTGGGCAATGTTATCTTCATGAGTCACAGGTAGAGATTAGGGGGCATATGCCAGTGGCTAGTGGGTAGAGGCCGGGCTGCTGTTATATTACTTACAGAGGGCCTAGGGCATCCCCCAGCTGGTACATAATCAGTAGTGTTGAGAGTGAGGAACTGATGTAACAGATAAGGTTTAGTCCAGCAGATCTGAATTCTAGTGAAGTGGAAAATATATTAAGAACAAAAATTAATCAAGTCCTAGTTTTTCCACCTTTTTTTTTTGGCTTCTCAGAAGTAATTAGCTGGTGAAATCAGTGTTCTCTTTTGGCATATTTTCTAACCTGTCTATTGAGATGATTAGTCTTTCTGGGCTGTATTCACTGATTTTTTTTAGGCCTACGTAGAACAGTACTAGGAAAAACCAAAGGACTTACGGATTCATAATTTAGAGCCTGTAGTAGATAAATGATGTATGTTGGCAAGTCATCTGTAATCTCCTGAAGCCAGAGACAACACCCTTAGCAAATAAATCAAAGGTTAGAAGAATAAAGTTCCTAGCAATTGTGGTTCTTAGAGGAAGAGGATGGTATTTTCCTATCTGTTGGGTTTTGAGGTAGTCAGCTACCTTGTTACGTAATTTATTAGCTAGACAGGAAAGCATTTTTTTCCCTGACTTGTGTATTTTTTGTTAAAATCCTATATGTTTTTCCTTTTTTCTTACCATTTGTCCTATTCTCCTCTGACTCTCCTACAAACTTCCCATGACCACCCTCTTTCCAGGAGAGCACAGCAGAAGCTCTCCTTGTGTTGCCCTCGTGCTGTGGGGCCTCTATGGAACGTCAGGGGGCCCTAGGAGGTTTTCATGCTAGACACCTGCAGCGAGGTCCTCTTGCTGACTCCTGAGGGTCAGAGGGAAGCCCAGGAGCCCAACAGCAGTGAGCCAGAGGCTAACAAAGCCTCTGGCTGGGCCAGACACTCTTTGGCTCAGAAGCAACCTTGAAAATGGGAGCCTGTCATGATCATCTTCTGTCCTTCCCTTTAGCTATCTCATGGGTCGTCTCGCTGAGACCAGTCCTTTAAGGAGATCCATCACATTGTTTGGCTGCTTCACTTGTTTACAATCCCAGAATAGTGCTGCTCAAAATACTGGGACTTCACTTTTTTTTTTTTTCCCCCTCTGGTATTGGCTAAGAGATGCGTTATTCTAGTGTCCTGTAAGATTCAGGAATGGAAAATAGCAGAGGATGTTTTCCTACTGTAGGGGAATTCATGACTACAAACCGGTTGTGCCCTGGCATGCCGTGTTTCTGTCTTTATCTTATCCTCTTTTGGCCTCTCGGGTCCTGTTGCCTGCTCCCGGGCTGCGGTAGCTTCTTGGGGCTTGCTCTTCCCAGGCCTTCTGTTTCAGATAGGTGCTGGAAACCCCCAGTCCTTCATTCTGGTCAGTAGATCATGAGTTAGGAGACCATAATCATTAAATTGTTGAACTTTTGTATTTTTCTCTTCAAATGTAATATTTCTCTTCAAATATGATGGTGTGGGGACAGATTTTGGTGCTGTGGCTGATTGTTCTTTCATCAAGTTCTGCTCAGAACATAAATCCATTCACCATTGGTTTCTTAGGTGCCATGTTAAAAAACAATGAAACAAGTAGCGATAGATCTGCATAGGAGCTGTCTGCCAAAATAATAAACCATAATTGGAGGAGTGGTAGAACCTTCCTCCCCCAGTGCTGTCTTGCACAGAAACCAAGTACAAGCCCCTTTTGTGTAGTGGTGGTATGGTGATGGGGAAGACATTAAATGGGATTCCTGGGAAACAGAGGGTGGAGGATGACTCAGAAAAACAGAAAAATGAAAGAGCTCCTATTATGTGCCTCCTGTTTCTGCTCGGCATCGTGTGTGCTCTTTGAGCCTTGAGCTTATTCGGTTATAACAGATTCCTGGCACTTAACCTAAGAGGCTATTTTGTTTAGTATGGAGCTGTTTAAGTTTGACCCATATAAGCCATTGAAATGGAACCACTGTGAGTCAGCTTTTTAGGGAACCTATCTTTAACTGTTTTAACTTATTTCTAGTTTATTTGCTTTCCTTTTTTTTTTTTCTTGTCAATTTTGATTTGTTTAGAGTTGGGCAAGTGTTTGGCTTTATGATCCAAGTTAACATAATGGGCAGGCTTCTTGTTGAGTTGACCTTGTGTGTTTTCCTTCTGGATGCATCTGTTTGCTGCACCTCCTTGGAGTTTACCCTGGAGAGTGTGTAGACAGAAGCATTTCTGAAGGCTGTCTGAACTGTTCTGGGGAGTCTTGCCTGCTGTGGGGGGAGCGCCTATGAGATCATTTTTAAGTTGAGAATTGTTAAATGTGTTGAGCATGTTTGATTGAGGGTAGGAGATCAGAGGAAAGCTAGTGGAGAGACTATGAATAGGGGAATAGAAAGTTCCAGCAAGAAGAATTGAAAATACCTGTGGGAAGAGAGACTTTTGGAGTCAGGAGAGGGCAGGGACGTCCTTGGAGAATGTCTTTGGGTTTTTTGCCCCTTATTATGAGGGCTTTTGACCAGCAGTTAGGCTCTGTTTGGTTTGTGTGGTCAGTTGGTGGTGCCTGGTTCTTAGTTAGAGATTAGTACCAGCCACGAGCACCTGACATCTGTTTTAATGTCACATCACAAGAGGAGTTTGGGTAGTACCCGAATTTTTTTTTTATTCCTGATCTTCTGGATTCTGAATTATTACTGTCTTTCCCAGTAAAGACTCTAGGTACTAGAGTGCTTGAAAAGGACAAGATCTTATCTTGGCACACAGTCACAGACATTCCAGGTTCAAGTTAAAGGACAACATAACCCTGAGCAGCCAGCAGTCACAGTATTCTAGAAAGTCCTTTATTTTCCAGCTCAGTCTTTTCTGTCTGGTGAATATGTCATCTACATGGCCAAGCTATTATATAATCTTTCATAACCTTTTCTTTGAAAGAATTCAGTTCCATCAGTACGTATCATTCAGCAACAGTCATAAACATGGATTAATGTCAATATCAGCTGTGTGCCTTATTTTCGCTGGGAAAATAATGTTTGCTGTGGTTTGAACTCAGTGCCTTACACATGCTAGGCAAATGCTCTATCATTGAGCTACATACCCAGCCCTGAAAAAATGTTTTCTTTTTAGAAAACTCATCAAAACAACAATAAACAAAACCAACAAAAACCAAACAAACCTCATCAAAGTTAAGCAGGTCTAGAGAGGGATGGCAGAGACTACCATCATTTTTTGGAAAACTGAGCTCTGTCTGTTGAATAGAAACTTACCTGCCAGGGTAAAAATGTTTCTTTTTTATGACTAAATGTAAGTGATTTTAGACTTGTGTACTATCTTGGATTGTCCATGACTTTTTATTCCATTACTAGAAAATTGCACTTGCTTTTTTTTTTTTTTTTTTTTTTTTTTGGTGGTACTGGGAATCGAACCCAGGGCCTCATGAATTCTTGGCAAGCACTCTGTCACTGAGCTACTCCCCTACCCTTTATCAGTGCTAATTTTCAGACAGGGTCTTGCTAATTTGCCCTCGGTGGCCTTGAACTCATGATCCCTCTACCTCAGCCTCCCAAGTGAGTTGAATTATAGACTTGTGCCACTGTGCTTGACTTACACCCATGTTAAGTCTATAGCTTTTAGAATTTTGACAGGTGGATGTGCTCCACCACAATTAAAACATGGAACATTTCTGCCACTTAAAACCAGTTCTACTGTACCTCTAGGAGATCAATCTGTATAATCATTGATGTGGTTCCTGTTAGGATAGTTTAGAGATTAGACTCTCCTAGGTTTGTATATAAAGAGAATTTTATACTACTATTTTGAGTCTGGCTTCTTTCACTTACTCTGTTTTTGAGGCTTATCCATGTTGTGTGTCCCAGTACTTTTTTTCTTTTTTTGCTGATTACTATTCTATTATACAGATATATCACAATGTATCTTTTCACTTGTTGCCTTACTTTCTCATTTCTGGGACAGAAAAGCCAACATCTGTGGTCTGGGGAGGAGTGGTTTATTTTAGCTCACAGTTTCAGAAGGTCACAGTCCATACGTGGGCAGCTGGCATATGGTGAGGATGCAGACAGAGGGCTCTTCACAGCATGGCACAGGCATGCCAGAGGTACAGCATATGGGAGGCCAAGTACTGGAGGAAGGTCAGAGCTACCTTTCCAGGTCAAACCCCGAGTATCCAGCCAGCTCCTGTACACGGTATCCCTAGGTAGTCCAAACATCCAAATATATGAGGCTTTTGGGGAACACTGTAGATCCAAACCATAACAACACTTGTTGTTGGGTATTTTGTGTGTGTATATACATGTATTCATTGATTGTTGTCTCTGTTTTCCCTATTTGGATATAAGCCTTTTTAAAATTGAGTTATTATATAATTCAGACTTAGTATTTTTATTTATTTATTTATTTTTTCTGTGTGGGCATTGAATGTGGGCCTCATAATACATGCTAGGCAGATACTCTGTCACTGGGCTACACTCCCAGCCCCATTAGCCATTTTAATGTGTACAGGTCTGGGACTATGGGCATAACTCAGTGGTTAAAAAGCACAATGCCTTGGGTCCAATTCCCCAGTACTGTGTAAGCCCAGCATGGTGGTGCATGCCTGTAATCCCTCACTCGAGAAGCTGAGGCAGTTGCTGTGAGTTCAAGAGCAGCCTGGGCTCCAAAGTGAGTTCAGGACCAGCCTGGACTACAGAGCAAGACCCTGTCTCAAAACAAAAACTGTACGAGTCGCTGGTGTTTGGTGCATTCACACTCAGTGTTGTGCAACTGCCTTCTTTATTTAGTTCTAAAACATTTTCATCACCCTCCAGGAAGAAGCTCTACTCAGGAGGGAGTCTGTCCCCTAGGGCAGTGATTTTTTTGGTCTTCTACATAAAGTTTTTATTTTTTCCAATTGTGAAAATAACAGATTCAGCATGTGAAGATACTGAAAAGACACAATTACAAAGTAGTGAAGTATAAAATGTTACCTTGATTTTACCAGACAAGAAAGTCATTAGTGTCTTAGCCCTTTTGAACGTTGAATGTGCTGTTTTATTTTTTACTTTTTGTGGTATTAGAGATTGAGCCTGGATCCTTCACACTGAGCAACTTCCCCTGCACATTTTTAATTTTTTGATTTTGAGACAAGGTCTTGCCAGATTGCCCAGGCTGTATACAAACTTGTAATCCACTTTTTCCTTCCAAAGTGCTGGTATTAGCAGCCCTGTGTCACCAGACCTGGCCTTTTTTTTTTTTAAACAGCTTGCTTGCTTGCTTGCTTGCTTTCTTTCTTTCTTTCTTTCTTTGAGACATCTCATTCTGTAGTCCAAGCTGGTCCTGACTTTACTGCTCACAACAATCTTCCTGCATCAGTCTCTTTCGGTGCTGGGGTTACAGGTGTGTACCATCACTCCCAGTTTATGTGGTGCCAGGAAGTTGAACCCAGGGTCTTGTGCTTCCTAGGCAAGCGCTTTAACCACTGAGCTACTCCTCCAGCCCATTTAACAACTTTCTTGAAAGGTAATTCATGTATCATACAAGTCAATGATTTAAGGTACACAATTAAATAACTTTTAGTGTATTAACAGGTATGTACAACTATCACCACAATTAATTTTAGAACGTTTTCATTAGGCAATGTTTTTCTTTTCTCTTTCCTTTTCTTTTCTTTTTTAAATTTTTTTCTTCAATTTTTTTTTTTTTTTTTTTTTTTGAGACAGAGTCTTCCTCGATAGCCCAGGCTGGTCTTGAACTCACTATGAAGCCCAGGCTGGCCTTGGACTCGGCAGTCTTCCTGTCTCAGGCTCCCAAGTGCTGGGGTTACAGGTGTGTGCTACCACAGTTTATGTGGTGCTGGGGAATATAACTCCATACTTAGTGCTTGCTAGGCAAGCATTTTTAACCCCTGGGCTAAGCCATTCCCCTAGCCGTAGTCGATGGTTTTTGACTCCCCTATTCATCAATATCTGTTTCAGTGTTAGCTAAATAATAGGAATGCAAAACATGTGTGGGATGAATGAATGGTGTGAGTGTCATGTCTGTTTGTGCTGCTGTGACATGTTACTTGAGATTGAATAATTATAAACAATGGGATTTTTTTTTCCCCTGTTACAATTTTAGAAACTGGGAAGGCCAACATCAAGATACTGAAGGTTTGGTGTCTGGAGAGGTCAGGGATCTCTGCTTCCAGTATGGTGCCTTGATTGCTGTTTCCTCCAGAGGGGACAAATGCTGCCTATATCTTCACATGGTAGAAGGGGTGGAAGAGTGCATTCCCTCCCTCAAGTTATTTTACCCTATCCCAGAGTGTTTTGCCTTCTCACATTGGTGATGAAGTTACTGGAGAATTCTGGAGGGAATGCGAACTTCAAAACATAGCATGAGCTAATGAGAATAAACCATTCAGTTTAGCAGCACTCGTTGAGTGCCAGCTGTGTGCTGGCGATTGTGGGGATGCAAAGGTTCCAACACAGTGAGCATGTCTTGAGAGGAGATAGTGTATTATATTAAATACATACAATGGATAACATGTAGAAATAAGGTAGACAGTGTTCAAGTGATAGTATTGTGGGAATTCAGAAAAGACTGATGGCTGGAGGATTATTGTTACTTACCTTAAAGAGATATGCTATGTTCTTTTTTCACTACGTCTTCACACGTAGAATTTCTGTTTTGGTCCCTACACACCGAAGATGTCTTTGTACAGCTGTGTCGTCTGTGTGAATCTCTGGTGTAGTAAAAATTCTTGGAATCATATCGTTCTTTAGAAGAAGACTGAATGCTTTCTTATGAATAATATGTGTGTTATGCAGTCTTACAGCTTTTTCATAAATTGAAAAGATGCATCCTTTTGAGGGAGAGAATGCTAAGTATTAACTCGAGTGTCCTCCTTGCTCGGTTGTTCCTATTTCTATAATGAGACATTTATTGGAAGCTTCCCCAGGGAGGGGTTTTGCTTGGGATAATGGAAAGAAGTTCTGTGGTAAGTGAGGACTGTGGCTCAGTGGCAGATCAAGGCATTTGCAGCAGTGGTGTCATTCGACAGTTTTCCAGCGTCTACTGCAATGCCTCCACTGTGCTGAGTGCTCGCTGTGCGTTATCCCATTCGCTCCTTACAGTTACCTTGTGAAATAGGTTGTGTTGTTGCTCTCATTTACTTTGGGGTTATTCTGAAGTTGGTGAATGGTAGTGAGTTTCGTTGAACCCTTAGTAGCACTATTAAGGGCGATATAATATATAGACATTCTGTGCTGCATTTATTCGTTCATTTAACACATGTATGTTAATTTCCTATTATGTGCTAGAGAGCTGTACTAGGGATAAATAGGTGAATGGCACAGCCCATACCCCTACCTTCATGGAGTACATTCTAGTTGGGAAGCTCAGGGAGCAGGAGAATGGAAAATTTTAACAGAGATAATGAGTGGGAATGGAGGCTTTGAACAAGAGAAGAAGAGTTAGTCATTCACCCATGATGCTATTCAAGCCTAGCTCTCTTGTCCTGTGTCTAGTCTTGTGCTTTTACTACAAAGTCCCCAAGCCTTTACCAGAGTTTACATCACTTTCCTTGTGGCCAAATATGGATATGCCATGCCATGGAAAATGGTGCTGCACCTCTTAGATTGACGGTTCTTGGAAAGGTCTCTTGAGGATGATATAGGTCTTGAGGGTAATGTGGTGTCCCCAGTCTTCAAAAATAGATGGCTTTTTATTCAGTTAAAAAAAGAGAGAGCTGAACTGGGTGAGTGACAAGCTGTCATGGAGCTACCAGTGGCTCTTGTTGACCAGTTTGTGAGGATCATCTCCACATAGACACAGGAGAGGAGCTGCAGGCAGTGTCTGGGAGGCAAGGGTTGGAAGCACCACCCATAGTTAGAAAACATAGGAGGGGAATTCCTGACCTCTCCAGTCATAAAACGCTTTGGGGACACTGGAGTAGAAGAAAGTGATCTTTGCTCTTACCAGATGTGCTCAATGTGTTTGTGAAGCCAGCCTGTGACTTCAGTCATCTTAAGAAATCATTTGATTGAGAATTGATTTTGTTTTTTCATGAAACTATCAGTGTATACATGGATAAATACAAATTTTGTGTTCCTTTTAGGATAGAGTGAAAGAAAGTTTTCTAGCTAGGTGGGTATGATCGTGCTTGCCTATTATCCCAGCTCTTTGAGAGGCTGAGGCAAGAGAGTCATACATTTGAACCTAGTCCGGGCAATTTAGTGACTTAGAGTTAGCAAACCTCTGTTAAAAAAAAAATAAGGATAGTAAGGAGGGGTTGGGGATGTAGCCCTAAAGGCTGTTCAATCACCAGTAATCTCTTTCTGTCTCTCTGTCCCTCTCTCTCTCCCTCTCTCTCTCTCTCACTCGCTCACACACACACACACACACACACACACACACACACGAATTTGCTGTGTGGGGGAATTTTTTTTTTTTTTTGAGACAGGGTCTCACTCTGTGGTCCAGGCTGGTCCTGAACTCACTATGTAGCCCAGGCTGGCCTTGGACTCACAGCAATCCTCCTGTCTCAGCCTCCCAAGTGCTTGGATCACAGGCGTGTACCACCACACCCAGTTTATGTGGTGCTGAGGAATCGAACTAGGGTACTTAATGCTCACTAGGCAAGTGTTTTAACCACTGAGCCATTCCTCTAGCCCCAGGAAATAGGTTTAATACAACTTTCTGGCAACAGGAATTTCCTGTTGGATTGGGAAAAGCGTTATCATTTGGATTTTAAAAATAGACTGCTTTCTGATCTGCTTGACACATTTTCTGTAAAATCCTGTTCGATAGTTAGGCCATGGTGTTCTTTTGTTTGTATTTGGCAATTCTGGAGATTGAACCTAGGGCCTTTACACTGAGCTACATCCCCATCCCTTCTTACTTTAAGATAGGGCTAAGTCATTAAGTTGCCCTGGCTGGTCTTGAATTTGTGGTCTTCCTGCCTCAGCCTCCTAGAGTGCTAGGATTACAGGTGTGTACCACCACAACCAACCCTGATATTCTTTTAAATATGGTGAAGGTGGCTTTGAATTTCTCAAGGAAGTGTTTCCTCACCTTCTACTTCTTTCCCTTCCCTGGAATTCAAGTCCTGTATCTTAACATCAGGTTAGTGCTGTGTATGAGATGAGCCCAACACATGTCTATTGACTGAGTGAAGGAATCAGGAAGATCTACATGGTGTCTGAGTGTACTGATCCTAGTTCTCATAAGTGAAGATCTAGTTCAGCAGCACTCTAATTATTATTGGGGTTTTTTGTGGTCCTGAGGATTGAGCCTAGGATTTTCACACTGAGCTATATCCCCATCCCGTTTTTAATTTCTTATTTTGAAACAAGTTTTCACTAAGTTGTTAAATTGTGTGCACTGGGCTTGAACTTATATCTTCCTGCTTCTGTTCCAGAGTGCTAGGGTTACAGGCCTGCGCTGCCAGACCCTGCCAAGTTTTTCTGGTTCTGTCTTCCACTGAATTTAGCCAAAAACAGAACGAAAGCAAAGTAAACCAGAAACCAACACACGTCATTAATGGAAACTCAATTTGGGAAGTAATTGTCCACATATATTAGGTTTAGAATGTCAGTGGAAAGGTATACAGTCATCATTTGTTTTGGTCCAGGATGGAATTTATTACAGGCATTCAACTTTGAGGAAATGAAATAAGCTTCCCATAGCCCTTTGCCTTCCTTGGAGGAGGAGCTGCTTTTTCTTTTTTCATGGGAAACACCTTACCTTAGAGGAAGATTTGATTGTGGTTGGTATAGAGTAGATCTTTTTCATCCAGAGAAGTCAGAATTGGAAGGGCTTTGATATTGAGTCACTTTGAAGTGTTTTCTGATATTTCTCAGGTTTGACTTCTGAGGGATTTGGCTGTGCTGCTGGATGTCCCTTCTCTTGAGCCTCTAGCTCATTGCCCATCCCTTCCCAGGGCTGCTAGGAGTGGTGTCCATGTGTGGTCAGTCTTCCTGGAATGATTCTTATGGTGGAAATAGAATCTTTTTTCTTTAAGTGACCTTTATATTTTTTATTTAAAAAAATTTACATATCACATCCCTTTCACTTCCCATCTTCTCACCCAACTTCCCTTCGCTTTCCTTCGCCATAAAGTACGTCTTCTTACTTTCTTCCATATTTCTTTCTTATGGTTTGGTTTTCTCATATTAGAGAAACCATATGATATTTAACTTTGTGGGTCTGATTCATTTTGCTAAGCGTAATGGTGTCAAAGTGCATCTTCAAAAGGAATCTTTTGAGGGAGACTGTAATTGGTCCCTTAGCCAGCTTGAAGGATCAGAAGCTGACTGCTGGAAACTTCACCGATGTAAACTACTCTGAATTCTAGTTAAGAACAGTGAGGGGGGCTAGAGGAATGGCTCAGCGGTTAAAGCACTGTACTTGAGTTCGATTCCCGAGTACCACATAAACTGGGCATGGTGGCATAGGCCTGTAATCCCAGCAGTCGGGAGGCTGAGGCAGGATTGCTGTTGAGTCCAAGGCCAGCCTGGGTCTCCATAGTGCGTCCAAGGCCAGCCTGGGCTACAGAGCGAGACCCTGTCTCAAAAACAACAACAAAAAAAAGAACAGTGAGGATCATTGAGTATCACGTATGCCATTGTACGAACTCTACTTGGAACCTAGTACAAATTAAAAAGCTTTGTGGCTGAAGAGGAGGAATGGAGGAGGATTGTGCTGCTGTCGGGGTTCTTACAGATTAATATGATAGTGGATGGTCACTTTAAGAAAGCCATTGTTAATACATTATTTTGATTAGAGGGGTAAAAAAGAAGTTATCTGAAGCAGACTATGAGGTCTTTGATTTCTTTGTGGAGTTACCTTAGAAACTGCCACATTACTGAATTATTCCTGAATGAGTAACTTGGGAGCAGCATGCAGGTGTGAGCCCAGTTGCCACTGCTGTGTGCCTGGGCATTGTCCCAGTGGGCTGGTCTTTATTAAATAGTAATGGCTCACCTTCGTGCTTAAATGTGCTGGGCTCGGAGCTATGCCCTGTATGCATTTTATCTTTTAGTTCTCTCAGTATCTCTTGAAGTGGTATAATCTGCTATCATGTTGTGTTCCTGAGGCTCCCAGTAGTTAAGTAACTTTTCCAGGACCCCACAGTGGCAGACAGGAGTGAAATACGGATGTCTCTGACTTGCCTGTAGTCTGAGTAGTAGGCTCTGGGGGGAGGGGTGGCCATTATGTCACACTGCCTTCTTCTGTTGTGTCAGGGCCAGTGAAGATTTCAGACATGTAGAATTGGGTGTGGTAGCTACTGGCAGGCTCTGGGGTCAGGGAGCTTTTTTCCCTTCAGGAGTGGAGCAAAGTGGGAATCACTGACTGCAAACAATAGGCAGAACGAGTAGAGCAGGAGCCATGTCCCTTCCTGGTCTCTTCCTTCCCTCATCAAAGGAAGTCTTATCTTTTCCCTTTGCCTTCTTGGCAGAAGCCAGTCTTGCTATCACTTAGGCAGATGTTGTTCTCCTTTCTGGCTCAGGATGAAATGCCCACAGATTAGGGATAATATTGGTAGTATAACCAGGAGCAAAATCACATGCATGGCAGAAGAAGAAAAGCAAAACCTGATTTTTGTTTGCCTGGCCTTTTCTCACCCACCTACCAGCTTATTTAGTGACTGTGCTATTCAGTCAGGGGAGGCCCATGCTTAAAACTTCATTTTACATGAGGAAAAAGCATTGACATCAGCATCTGTCCAGTAGTTTTCCACAGCTCATCAGAAGAAAAACCACTGTAGTTCTACTTTTGAGAGTTTTTCCAGTGGACCTTCATACATGAACATGTGTGCTTAACATACCCTAGGATAGCAAATGGCAAATAATGTCCCCACATGGCACCACAGAGTGTTTCGCTTTCATCCCAGGTGAGCTCCTTATTTACGTTTATTATGTACATCTTTTGGTGAGCATTTAATATGAATTTGAGACCTTTAATTGTGTACTTAAAGACATTCGTATGCCCCTTAGGTGTCACGTCTGTACAGCAGTTGCTATTTTGTGAGTTAACTGATAGTATGGCAAATTTTCGCAGGAAAGGCAGATGTAGTGGCATATACCTGTTCCTAGCACTCAGGAGGCTGAGGCAGAAGGATTGCTGTGAGTTCGAGGCCAGTCTGAGCTACATAGTGAGCTGACAACCATTCTGGATTACAGAGTGAGACCCTGTCTCAAAAAAAAAAAAAAAAAAAAAAAAATCACAGGAATCCCTACGCTAAGATTTCCCTGGACTTGTGACTGTTTGAAGAGATGACTGTCTCTCTCTTGCTAGCTGGCTTAGTAATTTGGAACCAGGCTGTCGGAGTGACATTGATCCAAAGTAGGCTGCTTTGTGTAACTTCCTGTTTTCAGTTACCTGCTAGATAATAGCCCATTATTAAGTTTTTCGAATGCTTGTGTGTTCAGCCTTGTGGAAGATATGTGCTGGGGCAAAGTGATTTATGTTTTCCTAGCATCCATTCATTCACTTATTCATTCATTAGACATTGAGCTCCTGCATGCCAGTAGTTGTATCCCACGTGCATGTAAAGATAAGATGGACGTGGTCCTTTGCTGTCAGTCTAGTTGAGGACCCTGCCTTGCAGTGGGCATTCAGCAAATTATTGGAATTATCATTGTCTTACTAATGTAGCAGTGATGGTGTCATTGAAGAAAATCTGCCTTCGTACCCTGAAAAACCCCACTGAAAAGTAATTAAAATGGGTCCAGGAATCATTTTTTAATAGAACCAGAAGTACATTTCCTTCCAGATACTAGTGTTATCTGTTTTCTAGCCAATCAGGATAAGTCATTAGGGAAGTAGTATATTTCAAAAGAAAACTAATTCATGCTGGTAGACATTATTTCAAAATGGAGCAGATTATTTTCTAACTGGAGAAATATGCAGTTAGCCATAGCATTTTAAGCCTCTTCTGAAGTTCAGTGAGCCAAGATTTAGGAAGACTAAAGGAGGAACTAGTACAGACAAATCAGTACAGCAATGAAGACAAAAATCAGAATTTCTGCCAAATCACATCACAGTAAGGATACATTTAAGAAATGTTCTAAATAAAAGTGAGAATAGCAGATATATAATGAATCAGTGAATTTGTTGTGTTTTGTTTATACATTCATTAGTTGAGGGGCATTTGGGTCGTGCCTACTTCTTGGCTTTTAATGCTTCTGTGAACAGTCATGCACAAGGTGTGATCGAAAGATACAGTGAAAGTTTAAACTTAAAAAATTATTACAGTAAGAGACAAATGCCACTAATTCCATTCAGCGTTCCCCCTTACTTTGAACACACTTAAACCATCGTTCTTGCCACTTTCTGAAGCAGTTCTGGGTGTCCTCTTTTGTAAATATCTCTAGCTTATGTTGTTGTAACTACTGTGGTGTCTTGAGTCATTTCAAAATGTCTACCTTTCATAGTCAGTTTGACTTTGGGAAAGAGCCAGTAGTCATATGATGCCAGATCTGGTGAATAAGGTGGATGAGGACACACTGTGATGTTTTTACAGGTCTGCCTTTTAGTTGGATGACACTTATTAGCATTTACTGTATTTTTTGATCCTACCTCTTAAAGACACTCACAAAAGAAGACTCTAGAACTCCTTCATAAAGTGGCATGAATGATGTATGTTCAGATGAAGGGGGAGTTTTTTGAAGGGGATTAATGTCAATGTGTCCTTTTTAACAATAATATATGTGTGTGTACATATATTTTGTTTTGTTTTGTTTTGTTTTCACAAGTTTATTGGGGACTACAGCACAGGCCTTCTCCCTGTCAATGTTAGTGCTCACAGTTTCTTCAGCCACTCCAGACTGGGTCCCTGAGAGTCCTGGGGGTAACTGGGCACATTGGCATGTTCTCTTCATCTTGGACGGGCACTGGGTAGTTGTAGGGTGTGGCCGCATTGATCATGCTGGCATATTTCATATAGGGTTGAGTGGAAGCAGGGTTATAGCAAGTCCTGCGACAGTGAAGGGACACTTATCAGCACCAGCTCTTTGGCCCAGGCTTTCTTGAGGAAGGTGGCAATTCTGGTGGCCATCGTGCCTGTGTTATAATATTTTTTTTTAAAAAAAACTTTCACTGTGTATTTCATCATACCATGTACATTGAAGTTGAAGTTTTGTGTAGACATGATTTTCACTTTTGCTGGGTAGATACCTAGCAGAATTACTGAGTCATATGGCAACTCTCTGTATAACTTTTGAAAAATTGTCAGACTCTTCCACAGTGGCTGTACTGTTCTACATTTCTACTGCATTGTAATTTCTCTACATTCTTGTCAGCACTTGTTATTGTCCTTTTTTTATGATAGCCATTATAGTGGATATAAAATGGCATTTCATTGTGGCTTTGATTGACATTTCTCAAATGACTATGTTGAATATTTGGTCATATAGATCTCTTTGGAAAAATGTCTAAACTCAGATGTCCATGTTGCTCCTGAACTCACTTTGTAGCCCAGGCTGGCCTCGAACCTACAGAAATCCTCAGCCTCCTAAGTGCTGGGATTACAGGTGTGTTTCCCTACACCTGGCTAATGTGGTGCTGGGGAATTGAACTCAGGGCCTTGTGCTTGCCAGGCAAGTGCTATTCCTTCAGCCCCTTAAATTTTTTTTTTACATTATTTTTTAGTTGGATTGTCTTTATTGTTGAGTTGTAGAAGTTCTTTATAGGGCTGGAGGAATAGCTGAGTGGTTAGATTGCTTGCCTAGCCAATGCTAAGTAACCAAGTTTAATTCCCCAGAACCATATAAGCTGGGCACAGTGGCTTGTGCCTGTAATCCTAGCACTCAGGAGCTTGAGGCAGAAGGATTGCCCTGAGTTCGAGGCCAGTCTGGGCTACATAGTAAGTCAAGAACCAATCTGGATTGCAGAGTAAGACCCTGTCTCAAAAAAAAAAAAAAAAAACAAAAAACAAAAACAAAAACAAAAACAAAAAAACGGTTTTCATAGAGACTGGAGGTATACCTTAGCTGTTAAAGTACTTCAGGGTCCTGAGTTCAATTCCACAGCACCACATAAGCTGGGCATGGTGGTGCATGTCTCTAATCTTGCACTAAGGAGGCTGAAGTATTGCCATGAGTTTGAGGCCAGCCAGGGCTACATAGTGAGTTCAGGACCAGCCTGGACTACAGAGTGAGACCCTGTTTCAAAACAAACAAGTGAACAAACAAACACGTTCTTTGTATATGCTGAACACTAGGCCCTTACTGATATATGATGTACAAGTTTTCTTTCATTCTGTAGTTTATTTTTTCATTCATGGTGTTCTTTGCAGCTTACAGTTTTACATTTTGATCAGCTTTCTTTCTTGTGAGAAACTGTTGCCTAATCAAAGATCTCAAAAATTAACTCTTGTGTTTTAAGAGTTTTACAGTCTTAGTTCAGATGACCACAAATTTTGGTTTTTTTTTGTCTCACTGTGCAGACCAGCCATCACTTAGTACCTGACTTAGTTTCCCAAGCCTGTGTGGACTGTTTGGTAAGGGTGGGCGGGGTGATAGAACTCTGATCCTGAGACTCCTTTTCCTTCTCACTTTGACAGGTCAGTCAAGGACCTGTACCCTGGGGACCACGGATTCTTTTTCATTCTGAGGATTGAATTCAGGGCCTTAGACATACTAGCAAGTGCTCTACCACTGAGCTATACTTCCAGCCCTTACTGTTTTTTTTTTTTTTTTTTTTTTTTTTTTTTTTTTTTTTTTTTTTTTTTTTTTTTTTTTTTTTTTTTTTTTTTTTTTTTTTTTTTTTTTTTTAATTTTGAGACAGGGCTGGCTGTGTTACTCAGTCTGTCCTTGAATTTGGGATCCTCTTCCCTTAGCCTTCTGAGTCGTTGGTATTATAGATGTGCAACACTGTGCTGGGCTAACTTGTCCTTTTGTAGGTGTTTCTAGCTGTTGAGCAGTTTCCATATTTCACTGACTTCTTCTTCTTTTCTGAAGGTAACAAATGAAGAGGACTTTATTAGGAAATTGGACTGTAAGCCTGACCAGCATCTGAAGGTGGTTTCTATTTTTGGAAATACTGGTGATGGAAAGTCTCATACCCTCAACCACACTTTCTTTTATGGCCGCGAAGTCTTTAAAACATCCCCTGCCCAGGAATCCTGCACCGTGGGCGTGTGGGCAGCCTATGACCCAGTGCACAAAGTAGCAGTGATAGACACAGAAGGGCTCTTGGGGGCTACCGTGAATCTAAGCCAGAGAACACGGCTGCTCCTGAAGGTCCTGGCCATTTCAGACCTTGTCATCTATCGAACTCATGCAGATCGGCTGCATAATGACCTCTTCAAATTCCTTGGGGATGCCTCAGAAGCTTACCTGAAGCACTTCACTAAGGAGCTAAAGGCTACCACTGCCCGCTGTGGCCTGGATGTCCCCTTGTCCACCCTGGGCCCTGCAGTTGTTATTTTCCATGAGACTGTGCACACTCAGCTCCTGGGCTCTGGTGAGTAGACGAGGTGCGGAGCCGCAGGCTGTCCTTCCCAGGTACAAGGAGGGAACCACTGGGCTACAGTAACGACCTGGGGGTGGTGGATGACCTAGGGAAATATCTGTCCAGGAAGACGCAAAGGAGGTGTTTAAGGAGTTGGGTGTAATCAGCTGTGTTAAATAAAGATTGTGAGTTGCCGGTTGGTTTTGGCAACATAGAAGGTCCTGGTGGTCTGGATAAAACCAGTTACCTTGGGATAGTGGGGATGAAATCTTGATCAGAGAGGGGTTGAGAGAGAAAAGGAGGAGAATTAAGGTTGTGAGTGTATTGAACTCCTTTGAGAAAGGTCCATAAAGGGAAGTAGGATAATAAAGTGGTGGCTAGAAGCTGTGGAAGTTCAAGTAATTTCTCTATTTAAAATGAAGATGGGGCTATTAGAGGCATTGACATGCTGATAAGAATGATTTATTAGCAATGAAGCAATACAGATGTAAGAAAGTAGGAGCAGTTGGCGTGATACACAGGTGCTGGTGCTAGCTGTAGTCGTGAATGTGAACGGTTCATCTGTATCAAAAGGAGAGAAAGTAGAGTGTGTGTACATGGTTTCAGGTAAGCAGGTAGGGGTGTGTGCACATGCGTGTGTGTTTAAATTTTTGCCTTATTGTTTCTCTTTTCCCAAAGGAATAGAAACAAGATCTTTGCCTGAATGGAAAGATGAGGGAACATGTGCTACCAGCGTTTGAATGTAGGCAGGATGGTCACACGGCCCTAAAATAATCACTAGTCAGTCAACAGAGTTTTATGTGTTAATGTTTTGAACACGAGTCTCCTGAGCTAACAACAGTTTCTGCTCCTGAGTAGCTCAAAATATTACCTGGTACTTTGTCCTGTAGCTGATCTAGTTATTGGAGCTGTGGCGTGCACAGTCTCTCCTCTTTTGGATCTCGGAAGGAGAAAGTGATGCTTGTATTCCCGCATCTCCATTAGGTAGAGGAGGGGAGGAACGATGGTCTGGCAAGAGCAAATTCCTGGTAACTTCAAGGGGCAGGTTGTGTTCAGAGAACTCCAGGTGACCTTCAGTGCTTCCTAAAATCCATTGTTGTTGTTGTTGTTGTTGTTGTTGTTTTTTAAAGACAGGGTCTCGCTTTGTAGACCAGGCTGGTCCTCAACTCATTATGGAGCCCAGGCTAGTCTTGGACTCATGGCAATCCTCCTGCCTCAGTCTCCCGAGTGCTGAGATTACAGGTGTGCGCCACTAACCCCAGCTTTATGTGGTGCTGAGGAATCAAACTCAGTGCCTTGCATTTGCTTGGCAAGCACTTTAACTGCAGTGCTATTCTTCCAGCCTCTGAACTACATTCTTAACCTCTCATATATTCTTTACCTAGCTTCCAGAGTAACCAACTTAAAGCTTAATTTATAATTTAGATCATGTAACAGTCCTCCTTGTGACTTGTCAGTGGCTTTCAGTTGCATTAAGATAAGAGTCCTAACTCCTAAATGTGGTGTCATCATTTTTCTCCTATCTGTATCTCTGGCTTTCTTCTCTGGTCACTCTTTCACCGTCTCCTCTCCACCTGTGTGCATGTGCATACGTGTGAGCACATGTTGCATGTAACATGCTCCACAGTGGGCATACTGCCTTTCCTGTGCTTACCTTTGCATATGCTATTTTGTGTGCCCGGACTGTCCTCCCCTCCGCACCCCAACTACTCATACATCTTTCAAATTCAGCTCAACTGTCATTCCCTGCATAGCCCTTCCTGACTACTGAAATGCTGTGATCCTTTCTACGTACGAGTGCTTATGCTTTTGTGACCTGTTTGTTTATGCCAGGGCGCTTATCACATGGAAATCATCCTGTGTACTAGTCATGGTTCTGTTGCTCATACAAAGATCCTGACATGTGCACCTTACAGGAGGAAAAGTCTGTATTGGCTCACAGTTTTAGGAGTTTGACTCCATGGTTGGCTGGATCCAAGGCAGAATAGTGGAAGAGGAAATCTGACTATCTCATGGCAGTTGAAGAAGCAGGGAGAGGGGAAAAGCCAGAGAGAAGATGTCACGTTCAGAAGCATGCTCCCTGTGACCGCCTTTCTCCAAGTAGGCCCCGTGTCCCAATAGCCAATTTAGCAACGAGCTAATCAGTGTGAAGGCGGGAACATTGCCTAATAAACTATAAAGCCTGGACAAGTGCTGACCATGCTGCGGAATTAAGTGAGGAGTTGCCGTGTGCTCAGAGCTTGGCTTCAGTCATCTTCAGGATGGATGGGAATAGGGGAAAAATATAGAATCACGCTACTTCTCTTTTGTGACTTGTCCTTTAAATTTTAGCTTCAGTATTAGTAGGAGTGATTATGTTAGAAGATTAAAACAAAAAGTCTTTCCAACCTTTACTCCCAAAACTTTTATCAAATGCATCTGCCCTGTACCCATCCTCATTGCTGGACAAATCCTGAGACTTTGGGTGAGCTAGTAGTCTCACACATTGATAGTCTGCCCACAGCTTCCTTGTACAAGACCAGAAATTTCAAAGTACAGAATTTTAAGTGCTTATCAGTGACAAGTTAAATGTGTCCACAGGATGGAATACTATGTTAAAAATAAGGAACCTCTCAGAGTGTATCATAATAAGGCTAGATACAGTATATTATTAATAACAAAGCAAGTAGGTAACTGTGGCACCAAATAGTTTGAAAGGGTGAACATTGAACTGTAGTTGTCTCTGGGGAGTAGGAGTGAGAAGAGGCCATACATACCTTTCCTTTTATGCTTTAATGTGTACTGTTTTATTACAGACTTTTTAAAAAGAGTTTTTTTGTTTGTTTGTTTTGGAGACAGTTTCCCTTTTGTAGTTCAGTCTGGTCCTGAACTTGGTACATAGTGTAGGTTGGCTTTGAACTTACAGCAATCTTCCTGCCTTAGGCTCCCAAGTGCTGAGATTATAGGCATGCACCCCCACACCTGGCTTACTTGGTGCTGGGATATTGAACTCAGGGCCTTGTGCTTGCTAGGCAAGTACTGTGCTATTTCTCCAACCCCAAACATTAAAAAAATTTTTTTCCTTGAAGTGTAATATAGAAAAGTGTGTGTCATATGACAAAATCAATAGCAGATCACGGAACACCTGCATCCTCCTCCAGGAAGCCCTCCTCATACTTTTTCCAGGCAAGGGTAACCTAGAGTTGTCAGTTTCTGCAGAATGTATTAGTTGTGCCTGTGTGTGTACTTTTTATATAGGTCATGAGTATGGTTAATTTTACAATGAAAATGTCTCAGTCACTTTCTTGAGGCTGGAATGTGATACCTGGCACCTAAAATATGAAGGAAAAAATGTTTATTTTTTCTCACCATTCAGAGGTCTCAGTCCATTCATGTGTGGTCGCCTGGCAGAAGATGGCTGCTCGTCCCTTCATGGCCTGAAGCAGAGCGAGAGGCTGGGAGGGAGCCGGGGGTAGGGGGATATACCCCTCTAGGCCGTACCCTTAGAGGTCCTCCCCTCCTGGTAGGCCTGTCTCCTAACCCCCCACAGTCCAGTCACTTCCCAAATACATGATACTTTTGGGAGACAGTCCAGATCCAAATTATAACAAAAAGATTTTTTTTTTTTTTTTTAAAGAAGCAGGCGAATGGCGCTTGTTATCCCAGCACTTTGGGATGCTCAGGTGGGAGGATCAGCACTTTGAGCCCAGCTTGGGCAGTTTAGCAGACTCTGTCTCAAATAAACAACAAAAAGAAGCAGAGAAAACAGCTTAGCACAAAGGCCCTGGGCTCATTCCCCATTACTAAAGAGAAAGAGAGAGAGAGAGAGAGAGAGAGAGAGAGAGAGAGAGAGAGAGAGAGAGAGAGAGAGAGAGAAAGCGTGGCTTACTGCGTATGTGCTTGTCTCTGCTTATACAGATCACCCCTCTGACGTGCCCGAGAAGCTCATCCAGGACCGGTTCCGGAAGCTGGGCCGCTTCCCTGAAGCCTTTAGCTCCATTCACTACAAGGGAACGAGGACTTATAACCCCCCCACAGACTTCTCTGGGCTTCGACGTGCTTTGGAGCAGCAGCTAGAGAACAATACTACCCGTTCTCCCCGGCACCCGGGGGTCATCTTCAAAGCCCTGAAGGTCAGTTGGCTCCTGCTCCAGGTGCTTCTCATGGGGTCCCAGTGGGTGCTGAGAAAATGCCATCCTTGGGCCCCCTTGCCCCTTGGTGCTGGTGATCGGAAGGCTGTGCTGGGAAGAGAGCTGATAGGAAGAAGTGCGTGACTGGAGTGGCACTGCCACACGCCTTCATCTTGCTGGGAGCCTGAGTGCAGAGGAATCTTTGAGTCATGGTTAAAAAAAAAAAGTCAATAAAGTCTTATCTTGGTGAAAAACTAGGCTTTTGGGGAATAAGATAAAGTGTTCATTTCTCTGTGGTGTAGTGGTCCTAGTGAGTTAAGTGTTGAGTGAGATACAGTCATATGTACAACCTTATGCTTTTTAAAAAAATATTGAATCACTTCCTTTTTTTTCTTCTTTTTGAGACAGGGCCTTGCTCTGTAGCCCAGGCTGGTCCTGAACTCACTATGAGGTCCAGGCTGGCCTTGAACTCACGGCAGTCTTCCTGTCCCAGCCTCCCGAGTACTGGGATTACCCAGTGTAAACTGTGAACAGTTAGTCTGGGTAAACTGTGTATGGGAGTTCCTTATATCATTCTTGCAACTGGTCTGTGAGTTTGAAATTGTATCAAAATGAAAATTTGAGTGTGGTGATTTGTGGCTGTAATTCCTGCTACTTGGGGGGCTGAGATGGGAGATTCACTTGAACCCGGGAGAGCCAGACCAGCTTTGGCAGTGTAGCAAGATCTTGGCTCAGAAGAAAGTGAAGAGGAGGAGGAGGACGTTATGTCCAATTGAAAAGTAGCCAAATAAAACCCCCATGAGTAGGTTTTACATAGTAGCCTGAAAGTTTGGACTTTGGCATCAAGAGCTCTTGTTAGAATACAGCTCTAAGCCAGGCATGTTGATACACACTTAAAATCCTGGTACACTAGGAAGCTGAGACAGAAGGATTCCAGGTTTGAGCCAGGCCAAGGCAACTTAGTGATATTCTGTGTTAAAATACAAAAATAAAAAGGACTGGGGGTATAGCTTGATGTGAAGGCCCAAGGCCCTGAGTTCAATTCCCTAGGCAGCACCCTCATCCCACACTCCCACGCCCTAAACAAAATCTAGATCTACCTCTTTAACAGTTGCTTGGTCTTAGGAAGTTAGTTCATTCATTCATTCAAGAGGTAAGTGAGTGCACTTAGATCTCAAGGTGCTGGAAACAGTGGTAAGTGAAAGACAAAAGTCAGCTGGGCACGGTGCATATTAAGGCAGGAGGATTGCACATTTGAGCTCAGCCTGGGCAACTTTGTGATTTAGTGAGGAACTGTGTCAAAATAAAAAAACCAATTGAAATAAAGGGCCAAGATGTAGCTCTGTGTGAAAGTCCTGGGTTTGATTTCCAGTACTCTCCATGGCTGCCACCATAGGACTGCTTTTTCAAACCTATGAAAGGGATTGTAGAATGTTCCTGATGAAGTGGAGGTAGCAGTTGCATGAGAATGTAAACCAAGTGTTGGTAAAGAGGACATGTTCAGTGAATGTTAGCTATTGTGAATAATGTAGAAAAACTGTGCACAATTACATTTGAACAATTTGTGAAATACTGCTTCTTTTACTTTATTCTGTTTGTTTTTGAGACAGGGTCTCCCTCTGTAGCTCAGGCTGGTCCTGAATTCACTATGGAGCCCAGGCTAGTCTTGGACTCATGCCTGTCCTCCTGTCTCAGCCTCCCAAGTGCTGGGATTACAGGTATGCACCACCATGTCCAGTTTATGTGGTGCTGGGGAATCGAACTCAGGTACTTAGCACTTGTCTTAGGACTTACTAGGCAAGTGCTTTAACCACTGAGCCATTCCTCCAGCCTCTGAAATATAGCTTCTAGGTAGAGTTGGAGGTTAGAGAGTACTTAGCTGCATTGGCTAATCATGTCCTTGTAATTGCTGAAAGGCGGTCAAGGGGGAGGATTCCACCTAGGTAATGTAAACATTCTCAAAAGAGGCTGAGTCAGTGCTGTGGTGTAGCAAGAGTTATAAATCTTATCACAGTGAATTAGTTGTAAAGTGGAACCAGCCAGTTGCTGGATTATGGCACTCATGAGCTCTTCCCTGAATGAACTCAGTTTAGTATTTAAGTAAGACCATCAGGGACACTGAGTACTGTAAGTCCTAATTCCTGCCCTAAGCCGGTTAGTTCGGCAGCTTTGAGAAAAAAATAGTCTTTATTCTTAAAAGATGCAATGATTTGTGAAGCTGTCATTAAAATAAGCCTAATATGGAATTATGATGATTCTTGGTAACTGCTAGTCCCTGAACTTCCCCTGGTTCATGTTTTCTGTTCCCTGAGGTAGGGGCTGTGCTGTACTGAATTGTGAGACCTACACCTTCCTGTCTGGGAGGGGAAGTGGTCTATTTAAGCATGTGCATTGAATTCTCCCCAGGAAATTTACCCAAATCTTTGAAAAAAAATTTTTGCACCTTTCTGTTTATAACTTCCTTCTTTATCATTTTCTGATAACTGTAATAGACAGTAGGCAAATTGACCAAGTAGTAATTTTTCAGCAAGACTTAATTTTGAGGGGTGTTGGTTTCTGGGGTTTCTGCCCAGTGCCTTCACACTGAGCTAGATTCCCCGCCCATTTTTATTTTAATTTAAAAATTTTTGAGACAGGGTCTCGCTCTGGAGTTGAGGCTGGCCTCAAACTTCATGGCTATCATCCTGCCTTAGGCTCTTGAGTGCTGGGATTACAGGTGTGTACCACCACACCTTGTTTATGTGGTACTGGAGAATCAAACTCAGGGCCTTATGCTTACTAGGCAGACTGTAACCATTGAGATAATTCCTGTAGATTCCATTTTTATTTTTGGTTTTGAGACAGGGTCTTGCTAAGTGTCTTAAGTTTCTAGCCTGAGCTTTGAACTTTCAGTTTTCTTGCTTCTGCCTCCCAGAGTGCTGTGATTATAGGCCTGTGCCTCTAGGCATGGCTTATTGCTCTGATAGTTGATTGAAGTCTTCATCATTCATGGAAGTGTGAAGTATCATGGATTTCTGTTCTTCTCCACTTACTTTTTAGTTTTATGACGTTGGTTTAAGTTGTATTGGTCAACTTTTCTATTGCTGGGACAAAGTACCTGATACTACAACTCAAAGGAGAGACTTATTTTGCTCACAGTTTTGGAGGCTTCAGTCCGTGGATAGCTAATGCCAAGGCAGGAACATCATGGTAGAAGGGTGTGATAGAGTATCTTTGCTCACCTCACAGCGGCAGGGAAGAGTACCAGAGGGGATACCCCCAAAGGCACACCTTAGTGACTCCCTTCTTCATCTGGGCTCCACCTCCTAACAGCATGTTGAGCTGTGAGTATCAGTGGATTGGGAATAGCACCCTATGATCCACCCACCTCTCCTAGAGCCTAACTCCCCTGGGATCTCCTCTTGGCAGGAGTGCTGTTGCATGCAGTTGCATTGACAAGTAGCCCACGGCTCTTTTTTCAGGAGAAGGGTGGGGAGGTAGGTATAAACAGATATATGATCAATTCCAGAATAATTAGTTTAGTTTCCTGTTTCTGCTATTTTTTCTTTTTTTCTTTTGTTGGTGTGTGTGTGTGTGTGTGTGTGTGTGTGTGTGTGTGTGTGTGTGTTTTACTTCGAGCTCTGAGTAAACACTTTGAAAAGGCCAGAGATATATTTTAATACGATTCTTCAGGTGGTAGCTTACTGAGGAGGTACTGTCTAGTTCATGTGCAGGCCTGGGTTTGATCCCCAACACACCACACACACACATACTCTCTCACTCACACTCTCTCACACACACGCATGCAAGCTTTTTTTTTTTGAGATAGGGTCTCACTGTAGCCTGGTCTATGGTGCCCAGGCTGGCCTTAGACTGATGGCAGTCCTCCTATTTCAGACTCCCAAGTATTGGGATTGTAGGCATGTGTCACCATGCCCAGTTTATGTAGTATTGAGGAACCAAACCCAGGGCCTTGTGCTTGCTAGATGAGTGCTTAAACTGCTGTTCCATTCCTCCAGCCCTGATTGGTACTTACTTAAAAAAGAAAATTGGGGTCATGATGCATATATATGTACATGCACTTCTATGGCACGTTTTTTTCATAGAACATTAAAACTTAGTGTATAGTTCCATGTCATTAAATATTCTATGAAAATGGTGATTTTTAGGCTGGAGGGGCATAGCTCAGTTTTAAAGTGCTTGCCAAGCAAGCGCAAGGCAAGCTGATTTTGATCCCCCAACACCGCATAAGCTGGGTATGGTGGCACACACCTGTAATCTCAGCACGTGGGAGGTTGAGGCAGGAGGATTGCTGAGAGTTCAAGGCCAGCCTTGGCTACATAGTATAGTGAATTCAGGACCAGCCTGGACTACAGAGCCAGACCCAGTCTGAAAAAAAAAAAAGAGAGAAAGAAAGAAAGAAAAAGAAAAAAAAAGAAAAAAGAAAAATGGAATTTTTTAATAGCTACATGCTTTTCATGTGTATGAACAGATCATTTTTTGCATTTAGCAATTCTGCCCTCACATGAATAGTAGTTTCCAGTTTTTACTTTTGTGTTTGCTATGTATATAAAGATACTTGTCTGTATTCTGCCTATTTATCCTTAGGGGAAAATTGCCATTCCCACTCTTGACAGTCTCCCTGAAGTGCTTACCTAATGTGTGCCGTCTGCTGTATGCCACTGCACTTTATGTATATTTTTAACTCATTTACACCTCACATCAACTCCATGAGGTAAGGGTGCTCAGATGCTGAGAAACTGATTCATTTTCTTGTGATAATTCATAGAGTAAGTGGTAAAGAATTTGAACTGGTTAGTCTGGGTCCCAGTCCTCTTTCTCTTCCTCTGCCTCTTCCTCTTCCTCCTCCTCCTCCTCTTCCTCCTTCTCCTCTTCCTCCTCTTCCTCCTCCTCCTCCTCCTCCTCCTTCTTCCTTTTTTTTTAGTTTTGTCACACTGGGGATGGAACTTAGGGCATTGGTCACGCTAGGCAATTGCCCAAACACTGAGCCATGTCTGCAGCCCCTGGCTCCCAATCCTTTTTAACCAGTGCTTTGTTCTTGATAGTTACTCTCCTTCTAAGAAGGTCAGAGAACATGACCACTCTCAAAGGTTCCTAGTACACATTGCCAGTTACTTCTAGAAAGGAATTCCTGTAAGTTGTGTTTGAGGATTTAGTGACAGTAATTACAAAACAAAAGCACACTGTGGCATGTGCCTATAGTCTCAGCTACTTGGGAGTTTTTTTTTTTTTTTTTTTTTTTTTTTTCTGAAACAGGGTCTCACTCTATAGCCCAGGCTGGCCTTGGACTAACAGCAGTCCTACCTTGTGCACCACAGGTGTGCGCCACCACGCCCAGCTTATATAGTGTTGGGGAAATGAACCGAGGGCCTTAGGCTTGCAGAGCAAGCACTTTAACCGCTGAGCCATTCCTCCAGCCCTACTTGGGAGACTGAAGCAGGAGAATTGTTAAGTCTGAGCCTGGCTTAGGTAGTTTGGCAACTTAGTGAGACCATGTCTCAAAATTAAAAAAAAAATGGCTAGGAATATTGCTCAGTGCAAAGACCCTGGGTTTTATCTCCAGTACCACAAAAAAAGAAAAAGGGAGAAAATTGTAAAAGCAACAATGTGTATTGGTGAGAAATGATTCAAGTAGTTCAAGTTTAGGAAGCACAGATTGAGTCCCCTTCTCCTTTCTTCTCCCCTCAGTTGACTGTTGCTTTTACATGCTTGTGCATGCTTCTAGAAAATTTCAGTGTTGCATCGTGTATATATGTTGCTTTTATGTATGTGAGCCACATTAAATATTTTCTTTAAACAAGATTTTCCGTGTGTATGTGTGTGTGTGTGTGTGTGTGTGTGTGTGTGTATTTTTTTCTTCTTGAGTAAGTGGAGTTGTTGAGAAATCTTCTCCCTCCATGTTCTCCACTTGCTCTGCAGATAGAAATTTCTGTTGCCATGTAAACGGCTGTAATGTATTTCCCTTCATTAATGATATTATTATGTACCACTCATACTTGTGCTTAAGAAAAAATTCCAGCTCATCCAGCTTTTCCTATTAGGCTTTCACAACCAGATTACTTCTGACATCAGACCGTTACTGACGGCATGGGGGAGGGGGTGTGGAGTTTCCTTCACACCAGTAAGCTATATCCAGTCTGCAACAGACGCCAGCTGGGAATCCTTTAATCCAATTCATCTTGGACATTGTCAGAGGACGTAGTACCAGATCCCACAGATTGAGGGCTCTGGGCCCATACTGCCTCCTCCTTCCCATTTAGCCGCCTGTCACTAGGCCCTGCATGTGCCTCTGAGTGAACACCTGTATAAAACCAAGGTTCTCCAGACTTTGTCTTTGGGTTAAGTTATTTTGTTCAAGCGTCTCACAGAGCTCACGGGAACACGTTTACTAGACATGATGCTGATGATGAAGTGCCTAGGGTGTGGGAGAAGGGAGGTGGGTGGAGCTTCTGTTGCCGCATCTGCCTTCACCACCTCCAGGCATATCCAGGTTCAGCCACTCACAAGCTTTTCACACTCTGTACTTTTGGATTTTTATGGACAGTTCATCATCCTGTAAATACCATTAAGCGTGGGCAGCCATGTTGGGATGTGACTGGATGAATGGAATATGTGGGGAAACCAGTAAGGTCTGCCTGACATGGTGTTCTCCTTGGCCTCTTGGTGTTGCATTCCTTGGCTTCTGGGTATGGGGCAGGAATCCTCTGGAATGAGGAATGTCTGCTGACGTACTGTAGCAGACAGAGGTAGATGGAAAAACTTCTGTATGGCCGGCTCCATGAAGGACTGGACAAGGTTAGAGTTTTTATGACTCACCTGGGGAAGGAGAAAGTCTGTTTTCTTGGCCTGACTTGAGGGGGAGATATAGCTTGCCTTTTCCCTGTTCTTACGCATTTTGGTTATCTGCCTGTATTAGCACATAATGTGTTTTTCATTTTTAAAATGCCATTACTGTACTTTAAAAATTCGCTAGCTGTGTCTCGTTTGTGAGGTTCCACCTAATTGATGCTGCATTAGTGGATTTGAAGGCAGTCCAAATGTTACTGTTCATTATTAAACAGCAACTGTGGACTGGAAATGTGATTTAAAAAATGAAGAATTAGGTGTATGTGTGAATTTGGCTTATGTGTAAATTTAAAATATTGCAGTAGGAGATATTGTTAATCTTCCTCAAAATATTCTCCTTCCTTTGAACTCACCTATCCCTTTATTCTTCCTGCTCTCTCCAGTTTTAACCAGGCCTAACCTCACTGAGCTTCTAAGTCTAGGTGGGACTGGATGAGTTCAGGTTTGTATTGCCATTGGCTGTTCTTAATTTTTTTTTTTCTTTTTGTGTGTGTGATATTGGAGGTAGAACTCAGGGGCTGAGCAAAGAAGTGGGAAATATCCCAGTTACAAAATGATACTGTGACTGGGAACCAAGAAGCACACTGCCATTGATTCTGCTCAGCGTTCTCCCCTCATTTTGAATACACTTACCCCATCACTTTGCCACTTTCTGAAGCAGGTCTGGAAGTCCTTTCTAATGCCTTTCGTTGCAGTGTTCTGGCTACCTCAGTGTCCTGAATTGCTTTAAAACATTTACCTTTCATGATCATTCTGGTTTTAGGGAAGAGCCAGAAGTTGCATGTTGCTGAATCTGGTGAGTAAGTTGGATGAAGACATACCATAAAATTCATACAAGGCCAGCTTCCCATTGGATGATAACTCAACAGCAGCATTTTTTTTTTTTTTGACACAAAAAACCTGCAGAACTGCTTCAGAAAGTTGGAAGAACAGTCTACAAGCAGGGCTCAGTGGTGCAGGCCCATAATTCCAGCACTCTGGGAGGCTCATGCAGGAATATCACAAACTGGGGCCCAACCTGGGATCTTAGCACCTTAGGGGGAATCTTTCTCAAAGTCAAAAATAAAAATGAGCTGGGTTGTAGCTCAGTGTGAAGGCCTTGGATTCCATCTCCAGTAACCCCCTCAAAATTAAAAACAGTTGATGGCCATACAATCCTGAATACATCTGGTTCCAACTACTGTGTAGCAGCAACTTAGATATGTACAAAAACACCCTCACTGAGCAAGTGAATCTGTTTAAAATAAACAGATGCTCAAGTTCCAGTTGAGTAGGGGAATATTGAATAATAGGGGAATTGAATATTGATAGAACTGTGGTTGTGTGTACATAATAAGATTTCTGAATAATAGAACCATTTTAAATTTGAATTCATGTAGGCTTCATATGAAACCTTTAACCTCTTACCATAAGTGTCAGAACTCTTTAGGAAGCATCTATTAAGAATTTATAGTTACTGTGTTTGTTGCATAATATCTTCATTGATTACAGGAGTATCAATTTTGGATCAGGAATTTCACTGTTAGCCCTTGATGACTTGGGGTACAGGTACAGTGGGACAAGCCACACTATTGCCAAGGCAACTAAAGTTCAAGATCATCTAGTCTCCAGGAAACCCTCTTTACACTTGCCTCAAATGCTTTCTGAGGCACCCTGTCAGGAGAGGCCCTTTCCTGCCCTTCCTTTCCAGCTTTGGGATCTCAGGAAGAGGAGAGCCTCAACCATGGAATGATGTGAGATTTGCTTTTTTTTTTTTTTTAACTAGTAATGGGTATCAAAGGAGCAAGGATGTCACACATGCTAGGCAAATGCTTTGTGGAGCCACATCCCCAGCCCCAGGTTTGGATTGTTTGAACTGGCAATGTATGTGGATCAGGTAGTAGGTTATACCTATACTAGAAAAGAAAAATCACATTATAAAAGACAGTTTGTCCCTCCGTGTATTTAAAACACGCCTACAAGGTTTATTTTTGATAGTCGCAGTTATCTTCCCATACCTTTGATTCCTTAGAGCCTCCTCATGTGTGTAAAGGTCTGATTCATTACTGTCACCTTGTCACATGAGAATAAATGACATGTTTGTTCTCCTACTCAGCACATGAGAGGTGGGGTAGTCAGCTTCTGAAGTGATGGGGCTAGTTTGTCTAGGAGTTCTTTTCTTTCTGACATCATAAGAATTTATTGTTGCCTTAAACAACATACACCAACAGTTAATTTGTCTAGGGCAGAGAAGGTGGCAGTTCTAAGGGTATGTGTCTCATGGGAAGTCAATCTGCAGATTGTTTCCTGCTGAGCCCTGAGATACTTAAAATGCTTCCATTTTTCTGAAGAATTTTTGGAGAGTGGACCCAGCCACTTGGGTTCACTTGTGTTTGTGCATTCAACCCAGCTCTCAATCCATGAAAATTTCCTGTTTGTCCATGGAGCAATCAGTACTTAGGTTAGCCTTTTAGTTAGCCTGTTTAAAATAAACTGTAGGCTAAAAATGCTGTTTTTTGGCTTTCCCCACACTTCCATCAGTATTATTATTTGTTAGACTTTATGTGTGTGGGGTATAGGATTTCACTGTATAGTACATACTGGTCTTGAACTCACTCCAGATTGGCCTTGAACCTGTCATCTTCTGCCTCTGCCTCCCGAGTAGTCTCCCAAGTACTGGAATTATATGGATGTACCATCTCTTCTAATTATTATTAGACTTTTTTTTTTGGTCTGAGTTAAGATTGCTGCTTGGTCAGCCATTGCCTCAGCCTCCTGAGCCCCTTCCCAAGTGCTGGGATTACAGGTGTGGGCCATAAATTGTAGATGTTGTTAGACTGTTGTTTTTGTTGGGGTGAGTTAAAGATCGCCACTTGGTCAGCCATTGCTAACAGTTGTGTTTTATGGGCCTGCCTATTGCCTTGTTGAACCTGAATTTGAATGCCCTTGGTGAGTCTTGAGGTACAGCTGTGGTTTTATACCAGATCTGACTCACCATTGATATCACCTGCCTGGTGGGTACTCAGGTTTGCAAATCTTGATGTTAAGGATGCATTGAACAAAGGAGAGGGAACCTATTTTATTTATTTATTTATTTTGTGGTGCTATGGATTAATCTCGGGAGCCTTGTGAGTGCTAGGCAAGCACTCCACCACTGTGCTACTGTATCTCAGGAATGTTAAAAAAAGTTTTCATTATGTGAGATTCACTTCAGAACTAACACCTAATGTGTTCTTTGTTTCAAATTTCATTTTAAAATTTCTTTTTCCCCTTTACTCATTATCTTTTCTTTTAGATTCCTTTTCTTCTCCTAAATAGTATCTTGCTACCCTAGACTAGGGGATTGGTTGTAAGCTGTGTATAGCATGCCCTGAAAGTTTTTTAAAGCCAGGAGAGCCTGTTTCTGTCTTCAACCTGATGAATATTTTGAATATAAAGTAATGAGTGGGAACAGAGTATTAGAAACAGCAGTCACTTTTCAATGTAAAGTTTCAGTTTGCTTCTCAAATACTTGATCTTTCTTTTTGGCATTTACTTTGGCTGTTTGCCAGCTCAGGTTAGTAGAGTTGATGAATGACTGTGAAATACTGTAGCACCTTTTCCCTGGTTTTGGCTGATGACATTTTTCTCTCCATTGGTATAGTTTTGTGGCCTAGCCAGCTGCATCTGTGTTTAGGACTGGGATAAAAGGCCCGCAGACGCCCAGCTCACTTCTTGGCTCTCAGGAGTAGCCTCTTGGTTCTCCGTGTTCAGCTCCCAGCTTCATGAAGATGAAGTAGGCATTTGTCAGTATTTTCGATGGTCTTGAGTAAGACTCTGAGGTGTTTATAACTGGCAAGACAATTTGAGATCTTAATTTTCTTACCTTTGACCTGTTGGGCAGTCAGTCCTTTTTCAAGATTTCCTGTGGGGAAGATTGGTGCAAGTAGAGTCAAGGCCAAGGGTAAAGTGAACACGTTCATGTTTTTTTTTCTACTCTGGTGTTTAGAAAAAATCTGGTGGCAGTGAGGCCATCTTAGAAAGGCAGTGGGAGTGAGGGCCAGAGCATCTCCGGAGGGCCTTCATGCGTCACCTTCCTCTTTGGCAGGCACTGAGCGACCGCTTCAGTGGTGAAATTCCTGATGACCAGATGGCACACAGCTCTTTCTTTCCAGATGAATACTTCACCTGCTCCTCCTTGTGCCTCAGCTGTGGGTAAGTGAGGCCAGCCATGCCAGCCCCCACCGTGGGACTAAGGGCACAGAGTGGTGCCCCTGGACTTGAGTGTGTGTGCCAGTCACATGGGTCTGGTTAAATTATAGCATCTGATTTCAGTGATCTGAGATGAGGCCCAAGATATGATACATTTCAGTTAAGTTCCCAGGTGATCCTGGTGGTCTGGGGTCGCACCTGGAGATTCCAAGGTCTTTAAGGGTAGTAGTTACGGAGAATCCCCTGATGGTTTGCAGCTGGTGCAGATGTGATGTTGACTGGTTTTATGGCAGAGGATTTTGAGTTGTCTGCTTTTCTCTTTAACCAGAGTTTTTAATTATTTATTCACAGTATTCTAATTATTCAGCTAATAACTGAGTACCCACACCCCACCATGTGCAAAGGACTGTGGTATTGATCCTAGCTGATTTTTTTTTTTTTCACTATAAGGGCAAGTGCTTAGAGCATATTAGAATTTTCCAGGGAGCTTTTAAAATTATTAAGGCCCTGGCCCCTCCTCTAGGGATTCTTGATGAATGGACCTGGGTTTGTCCTTGCCACTGGTGCATCTAAAAGGACCCTCAGAAGATTGTGATGTGTAGCTTAAGCTGCAAACAGTTCCTCTCATATTTTAACCTGCATATGCATCACTTTGAGTTATTAAAATGTAGATTCTGAATCCACAGATCTGGGTGGGGCCTGAGATTCTTCTGCATCTCGAACAAGCTCCAGGTTGGTGCCTGTGCTGCTGGCCCATAGTCCCTGCTTTGTTCCAGGCGGATAGAGCAGTGATTCTCAAATTTTAGTACCTATCAGAAAAACCTGAAGAATGTTAAAACATAATGCTGGCCCCTGCCTCCGCATGTGGTAGGTTTGAGGTAGGACCTGAGAACTTGATTTTAATAAATTCCCAGGTGACACTGATGTTGCTGGTTGGGACCATCCCATGAGGATCACTGGAGTAGTTTAGGCTGTTGATGCTGTTAAATCACAGTCTGGTGAGAAGAGTTTGATAGGCCCTGAGGGATTTAAAATGCAGCGAGTCAAGGTCAGGTTGTAGTCAGCGTGACTTGTGGACCCTCCCTCAGTCCCATTGTTTTTGCTTATGTCAGGACCACGGCTCATGTTGCCCAGATTTTCTGATCTACAAGAAGAGACCTGCGCAGACCTATACTCTCAGCACTCTCGGAGGCTGAAACAGGAAGTTCACAAGTTCAAGGCCAGCCTGGGCAACTTAAAATCAAAGCTTAAAAATGGACTGGGAATGTAGCTCCATGTGAAGGCCCCTATTTCAATCTGTAGTACCAAAAAAGAAAAGCCCATTCTGTTATGAATGAGCTCACTTCTGTTATGGCCTTTTAGCATTGAACTCTGTAGGCTGTCTTCTGGGGTCTAAGCCATCTCTTACTGTGTAGAGTGATCTTGGCGTATGGGTTACGCAGTGTGGCCCAGGAAGCCTTAAGAATTACCACAGAGAGTGGAGTGGGACCGGGAGCAGGACGGTAGTTGCCGCTGTGACTTACCCTCCTTTTGCCTCTCACTCTGAGTGCAGCATGAGAGGCCTCGGCATTGTGTGGTCATCCGTTTTCCATTCTAATTGAGCCTCAACATGGCTTCCAGAAGTTTCTCTTTTATCACAGTGAAATTCTGTGGTCCTGGTTTCTGTTTTTGCCTTGTCAGGACAGCATAGCTCACTGTTCATGTGGAAGTTTTTCTTTTTCAATGGAAGCCTCTCCTTAATGCATTGCCAACCTCTGTAGCTTGGTTTTCATTTTTTATCTTGATACTTGATCTGGCTTGGGATTTTTGGTTTCTTGGGAGCTGTTTGGTTTTTATCTCCAGTGAAGTTGGTTCCTTCAGGCTCCTCCATTTCTGCTGAGGGCCAGGTTGATTTTCCAAGAAGAGATTCCTTTCTCCCTTTTCCTACCAGTTAGTAACCATGGTCTGGGTTTAGCCCTGTGCTGGCTCAGGGTTGGACCCTTTTGTGTAAGGGACACTGGCTCCTGCGTTGACTCCCTATTCATTTTTGTACTTACCTTAGGGTTGGGTGTAAGAACAGCATGAACCATGGAAAGGAGGGGGTGCCTCATGAAGCCAAGAGCCGCTGCAGATACTCCCACCAGTACGACAACCGGGTGTATACCTGTAAGGTGAGTCTTCCCAGCTTTTCCCTGCTCTCGCAGCTGGCTTGCTGGCAGCACTCTCCTGTCTGGGGCTCCTCTTTGCTGCATCCTCAAGTATTTGAAATTCAAATGAAATATCTTTGGAACTTCTCCCTGGTTCTGATCAAAAGAACTCCCATGTCTTGATGGCTGGAACCTCCTTTGTTTATGTGTTAAGTCTTTCTCCAATATTCTGCAGAGTTTGTATGTAAGGGATCACATACGTTGCCTGTTCACTTTTCTTTGGAGTAAAAGTGCTTCTCAGGAAATCAGATTTGATGGATTTGTCCTGTCTGTGACACCTGCATAAATTAGCACTTAGTTTTTGGGCCTGGGATGGGTACATGGTTCATTATTGTTTGGGGGTACTGGCTGCTTTAGAAAAATGTACCTTCTTCTGAGATACTAAACTCAGAGTATATAACACCCAGCCTGTATGGTCTGTCGGCCAGGGGATGTAAAGAGGCCGTGGGCTGTAGCATACCTGGAATAAGCTGGCAGAGCGCTCCATATTTCAGGCCTGCTATGAAAGGGGCAAGGAAGTCAGCGTAGTGCCCAAGACATCTGCTTCCACGGACTCTCCCTGGATGGGACTTGCAAAATATGCCTGGTCTGGGTGAGTTTAAGTAACATAGTTAAAGGTTTGTGGATTTTTTTTTTTTTTTGAGTTTGTCTCCCCAGTTCCTGGCTGGGTAACACTGTTTACTTGCCTCCCTCACAGGTATGTGATTGAGTGTCCTAACTGTGGCGTGGTCTATCGGAGCAGGCAGTACTGGTTTGGGAATCAAGATCCTGTGGATACCGTGGTGCGGACAGAGATTGTGCATGTGTGGCCTGGAGTAAGACCTGTTCTGTTGTAATTCCTTTTTCTCCTTTGCTTTTTTTTTTTTTTTTCCCTATCATGCTGGGGGTAGAAGCCCGTGCCTTGCACGCTGTAGGCACGTGCTCTACCATTGAGCTGTACCCCCAGCCCTCTTTTTTTTCTTTTTGTGTTTAGTTACTCATGTGTGGGGTGAAGTGGAGCTTGTTGAGAAGAAAGGTGGCATAGGCGTGTAATTAGCATTCTGGGAGGTAGGAGGATCACAAGTTCAAGCTCAGCCTAGGTAATTTAGCAGCTTAGTGAGGCTCTGGTTCAAAATAAAAAATAAAAATGGGCTGTGGATGTAGCTCAGTGTGAAGAGTATGGGCTTGATGCCCAGCACTGTGAAACTAAATAAATAACTCAATAAGTATGTAAATAATCTGTCATTTTCCTTTGGCAGGTCAAACTTTATAGTTATTTCTCTTTATTCCATATGCATGTTTTTATGGATGTAATTATAATTCACTTACTTATTTTTTATGGGTCTTTGTCTGGCTGTACTGTCCTTAATGAGCCTAGATCTTAAAAACAAAGCAGGTTGGGCTTGTTCAGTGCCGGGGTAGGAGATGGGTCCTTGCTGGGTTGCCCCGCTGGCTTTGAGCCCTTGTGTTCAAGCACCTTCCTGCTGTAGCCTCCCTAGTAGCTGGGACTATTCACAGGTGCTACTACAGCTGATCCATGCCTTTTTCACATGCCTTTTTAATTTTTTTTTTTTTTGCATTCTTTCTTGTGATACTTAATATATTTTGTCCAGAGCTGTAGTTTGATTTGCCTTTATTTAGGGATAATTGATGCTGTTTATCACTTTATTATCAACAATAATGCTTTATTAACTATCTTCTTATAAGAGACATTTCTTGGGCCGAGGATGTAGCTCAGCAGTGCGCCTGCCTGGCACGGGCAAGGCCCTGGGTTGAATCCCTGGTTCCAAATTGAAAAAAAAAAATCACAAGAAAATAGATCAAAAGAAAAAAAAGACATTTCTTTGGAGAAATAATTCTTGAAGTGTAGTCTAGGAAGTGGGATTATTGTAGGTTCTGTATGTATCCGGCTATGGTGGTACATTGTGCTTGTGCTCTCAGCTGTTTGGGAGGCTGAGGCAAAAGGATCAGTGAAGCCTAGGAGTTTGAGGCAAGCTTGGGCAACGTAGTAAGGCACCATTGGTGGGAGGGAGAGGAACAGAGAGAAGATGGAGATAGAGTTGTCTTACTCTCTGTTGTCCCCTTGCTTAGTAATTTTTATAGCAAGCATTGAGCTTTGCAGTTTTTTTTTTGTCAGCTTTCCATTACTGTAATAAATACATGAGGTGGCTGGGCCTCATAGTAATCCTAACATTCTTGAGAGGCTGAGGCAGGAGGATTACAAGTTTGGCCTGGACAACTTAGTGGCTTAGGAAGGCCCTGTCTCAAAGTAAAAAAGGGCTGGAGATGTCACTCAGTGCAAAAGGGCCTGTGTTAAATTCTCAGTATACAAATCAAAAACAAAAGTAACAGCACAAAAACCCTGCTAACCTGCTTACAAATAGGAGAGTTTTATTTTGGCTTACGGTTCTTGGGGTATAAGGCCGTCACCAGTTGGCCCTGTGGTGGCCCACTACAAAATGATGGAAGTATGTGGTAGAGGAAACTTGTTTACCTGTGGCCGAAATCAAAAGAAAAAAGAGTCCAGTGTTCCACGCTCCCTGGCAGGGAACTGTTCTTAGTGCCCTTAAGCCTTTTACTAGACTCTACCTTTTAAAGTTTCTTCCACCTCCCAGTAGAGCCAAGATTGGAATTGAGCCTTTAACACATGGGCCTTGAGGGGACACTCCACGTCTAGTTATAGTGTAGACTTATCTGCAGACCCATCTTTGAGTTTTCCTGAATCCTGCAGGTATATAAAATTGAGGGTTTCCTTGTCTTCTCACCCTCTTAAATTTTTGGGCCTACTGGAATTTGTTAATGTGATACGGTTTTCTTTCTAGAATCCTGTCCTTGGTCTGATGGTCTTGATGGTATGCCATCCTGTCCAAAGGATGTAATGTGGCCTTTTTTTTTTTTTTTTTTTGAGACAGAGTTTCTCTCTGTAACTCAGGCTGGTCTTGAGCTCACTGTGGTGCTCAGGCTAGCCTTGGACTCACAGCAATCTTCCTACCTTAGGCTCCTGAGTGCTGGGATTACAGGTGTGTGCCATTGCACCCAGTTTATATGTTGCTGGGGGAATTGAACCCAGGGCCTTGTGCTTGCTGGGCAAGAGCTTTTACTGCTGTGCCATTTCTCCAGTTCCAGGATTTAATGTGGTATTAAAATGAGAAAAAAATTCCTCAGATAGTTTCTATTCCAAGAAAATAGTAGTTCAATAGTTTACTCAGGGGCTGTATTCCTTATTGTCCTTTGGGATTGTCTTGTACAGGGGCTGTATTCCTCAGTGTACCTTGCTTTCAGGTTGTCTGCTTTTTTATTGCCTTCATTATTTCAACATATGTTGTTAAGTAGCAGTGCCCAGAATGGAGCTAGATACTTTGAAAGCACTAGGTCATTGTTCTTAGAAAGTTCACAGTCTCCCAGGGAGTCAGGTACTTAACAGGTATTGCTCTTAACATACAGGAATAGGATTTCTAGGGATATGCAAGTATGAGAGGAACCATGAGGAAGGCTTCCTGGAGGAAGTGTCACCTCTTCTCATACTAAGGAAGTCCTGAATTGGACAGCTGCACATCAGGCCTTATGGTCAGTACTGATGAGAATAAATCAGCATTGAAATTTTGGGTGCAGTATTGACCTCAGAGTCAATGAATTTGCTGGTCCTTCCCCATCCTCCCCTTCCTGGGGGTTTATGGTTGCGTTGGCCGCAAGCCACCCGCTGCCTCTCTCCTTCACTCAGAGCATGACGGGAGCCTGCACTTTGCTTTCAGACCGATGGGTTTCTGAAGGACAACAACAATGCTGCCCAGCGCCTGTTGGACGGGATGAACTTCATGGCTCAGTCGGTGTCCGAGCTCAGCCTTGGGCCCACCAAGGCTGTGACTTCTTGGCTGACAGACCAGATCGCCCCTGCCTACTGGAGGCCTAACTCCCAGATCCTGGTATGGTGTGGCAGGATGCCCCTGCATCCTTGGCACAGCACCCTGCTTAGGTCACTTCTTGGGTTCTCTGAGGGAGGTGTAAATTTTTTTCCCAGTGCACTTAAGTATCCAGGAGTACTGCAAAGGGTAGGAGCTTCGAAATGGCCAGTTTCCTCTTTGCTCACTGATTCCTTTTATGTTCTGCAAGCATTTTCTTTGTGGTGGGTTCTAGTTTCCTTGCCTGTGAGGCCAGTTAATATTGCTCAGATGTCTGGGATCATACAGACTCTGGAGAAAGGAGCCTTTTAAAGGTCATTTAGGACCATCCTCAACTTGATTCATAAATGTTTATTTCCCCACAAACAGGGTGTTCCTGGACTCGGCCCAAACACATGTGACAGGAGACTCACTCCCGCTCCTTTCCACTTTCAGATAATCATCATTGCCAGGAAGTTTGGGTCCTGATTGAGCTAAAGCCCACCTCCCTGAGTTTCTAGCTGCTCCCTGGGTCTTGCTGGGTTTCTGAGCTGAGCAGACACCTACGATTCCTGCCTTTCTCTTTTGTTTTGGGCTTGGAACAGAGCTGCAACAAGTGTGCGACATCCTTTAAAGACAACGACACTAAGCATCACTGCCGGGCCTGTGGGGAGGGCTTCTGTGACAGCTGTTCATCTAAGACCCGGCCGGTGCCTGAGCGGGGCTGGGGACCTGCACCCGTGCGGGTGTGTGACAACTGCTACGACACCAGGAATGCCCAGTTAGGTAACGTGGAAATTGCAGCAGTAGAAGGGAACCCGCCATCCTTTTTGCTCACTGAGTTTTAGGAACTGGACTCTGCTGTTCTTCTGAGCTCTCTGTTTATAGAGCCTTTGGGTGCTGTTCCCAGGGGAACTTGAGTCTGTCCTGTGTGCCCAGCTGAGAGTTGCTTCTTTCCAGAAAGAGAGCTATTGAATTTCGGGAAGCCCCTGGTGTTTACCAGAGATAGCTTAGACCTCCCCCTGGAGAAGGTTCTAGGTCATGAGAAGGTTATAAAATGATAACATTTTCCAGAATGTTGGAGATAGCAGATGTTAGCTGGGCATGGGGAACAGGACTATAGTCCCAGTACTCTGGGAGGCTGAGGCAGGAGGATGACAATTTCAGGCCTATCCTGGACACCTTATCAAGACCTTGTCTCAGAATCAAAATTAAACATGGGTTGGGGATGCAGCTCAGTACAAGGGCCCTGGACTCAATTCCCAGTACCCACTCCCTCCAGAAAAGAGAACAAGTGTCTCCCGATTTTGGTTTGAGCTGACCCAGCCCCAGCCTCAGCCCGTACAGTCATTACAGAGCAGCGCAGTGACCTAGGGAGCTGAGCCCAGAAGTGCTGTGCTGGGCCCCAGCTTCCCGTTTGGGAGATGGTGAAGCAGCAAGAGCTCTTCCTTTGTCATTACCTGCAGATGTCACCGAGGCACAGGCAGAAGATGAAGGCGGAACACTCATTGCTCGGAAGGTGGGCGAGGCTGTGCAGAACACACTTGGAGCCGTGGTGACAGCCATTGACATACCACTAGGTGGGCCTGGCAGTGCATCTCTTGGGTGTAGCTTGTGGTATATGGCGTATATATGTGTGCTATCTGTGGTACATATGCATCTCCTGGGTGTAGTGTATGGGTTTGGGGTGCCCTGGGCTACTACTTTGTCAAAGGCTTGCCAATCTAGATTAAGCTAGAGAGCAAGGAATCAATTAAAACCTGTCATTTACTTCCATGAATCCCTTGTGGTTTCATGTTTATTTGAGAGGCTCCTCTATCATTTGTTGTTCTATGACAAATTACCTTGAAATGTAAAGGCCTATGAGTAGCCATTTTATGTCTTCTAGAATTGTATATGTCTAAGTTAAGGTAGTCATTTGGGTCCTCATGGCTTTGGCTAGATACTCCAGGGTGGCGACTGGACTGGACTTGAAGGTTCAGCCTGGTCTCCATATACTGGGGAACTTGGTGCGACAGTTGGAAGCGGACCTTAGCCTAGCCTTTTCCCTGCCCTTCAGGCCTCAGTGTGGTGTCTGCAGCTAAATGTTTCAGGAGACAGAAATAGATGCTACAGTCGCTTAGGGCCTGAGCCTGCAAAACAGAGTGCTTGGTATAGTCTGTTGCAAACACAAAGCCTGCCTAGATTCAAGGAAGGACGCTGGGGTGTGAAAGATGGAAGGCGTGTTTAGGAATCGGTGGCTAGCCAGGGCCCAGTGGCGCAGGCCTGTAATCCCAGCACTCTGGGGTATGGAGGCAGGAGGACTGCAAGGTTCAGTCTAGTGCAGGCAATTCAGTAATTCTGTCTCAAAATCAAAACTAAAAAATGGGCTGGGATGTAGCTCTGCGCGAAGGCCTGTGCTATATCTTCAGTACCACACATGAAGTGTTTGTGGCTGTCTCTAACCTGCTACACAAGCCAAGCTATTTTGTCACTCAAGATTGCTGCCCAGGTCCAGATGTGAGGGGCACTTGTAGCTGGAGTGGGAAGAGAGAGAGAAGGGAAAGCAGCCAATGGGTAGAGAACTTTGGGAGGTGGCCAGGCCTAGTGGTAGTTTGCTGCACTACAGGGAATTCTGGGTGGGTGGTGATGAAAGTGCTTGGTCGGATCCCAATATTGTGTTCCACATAATGAGCCGAGGTTTTGACTCAGGAACGCAGGGATAGGTGGGTTTGCCCAGGCTTGAGGCTTTGGCTACACCTTTTCTCAGGGATACTGGGAGAGGCGAGGGCTGCCCTGGGCCCAGGTGGCCTGCTGTCTGTGTTCATAGAGTGCTCACTGAGGAGAGCACTAGGCCAGTGTGTTAGATGTGTTATTTCTTGTCATACTGAAAAAAAACAACTCTTAGAGGTAAAGATGATTAAGTTTAAAGGCACGCTAGCTGGTTCCCTGTGCAGTTAGGGTGACACAGCAGCCCCTGAGGATACCTGCTTCTCACTTAGGACTCAGGATGTCAGGTTTGTGTGTCCTGACCATCATTCCCTCCCTGCCGTAGGCCTGGTGAAGGACGCAGCCAGGCCAGCATACTGGGTGCCTGACCACGAGATCCTGCACTGCCACAACTGCCGCAAGGAGTTCAGCGTCAAGCTCTCCAAACATCACTGCCGTGCCTGTGGCCAGGGCTTCTGTGATGAGTGTTCCCATGACCGCCGGGCTGTCCCCTCTCGTGGCTGGGACCATCCTGTCCGAGTCTGCTTCAACTGCAATAAAAAGCCCGGTGACCTTTAGCCCCAGTTCCCTCTCCAGGTCCTTCACAATTCCTTAGGTTCTCAGGGTTAGAAACAGAAGTCTCGTTGAGGTAGGCCCTCCTCCCTGTCACCTATCATGGTGTGTTTCCTCATCCTGGGGCCACTTTCCCTCGATGGGGTGAGCCTGATGGCAGGCCCGAAGGCATAAGCCCCTCTGGGCAGGGGACTGATGGGAGCAGCTCCCAGCAAGGGGACCGAACCTGAGCCCGTTGCGTTTATTTCAGTTAATAATAAGAATATATATATCTATCTCCATATATACATATGAAAGGAACTTGGGAGTATGTTGACATTGCTGCTGGCTGCAAAGACACCCTAGTCTGCCCCAGCACAGAGGGATAAGGTAGCCGTGGCAGCAGGTCTTCCCCACAAATGAAGCCTCTAGAGCCCCTGTGTCACCGGTTACCCCTTGCTGCTCCCCCCTGTGCCTTCCCAGCCTTGACAGCCTCCCTCTCCTGGCCTTTCCCCCTGCATTTCAGCTGCTCGGGCAGCAAACTTCTGTTACCTCTGCTTGAAGTGGCCTGAAGGGAATTCTACTGGGGCCCACTAGTAGTTGAATCTCAGTGTTGGTTTAAGCCAGTTATAGCCAGAGACCACACAGTTCAATGTGCAGGGCACTGGGGTATGTTGAGAGTCAGAGGCTGAGTCTTCAGCCCTGAGAAGTCACAGTGCAGTGGCTATGTTGTCCCTTGCGGGGAGAGGATGGAAGGGAGTGGGCCTTCCCTGGCAGCATCTCCTGCTTGTTGAGCTCGTCTCCACTAGGCTTTCCTAGAAGGCCGTACCCTGCTCCTAAATTAAAGCACCTGCCACATTCCTCCCCCCACCTCAAGCCCATGATCTGCTTCTGAGTGTCACAGTAGAATTTTTATTGCTTAAAGTGTCTTAATTCTTTGTTCCCAGACACACAGCCCCTAGCAATTGGAGGGGTGATCATAAGAAATCTTCCAGGGAAACAAGAGCACAGAATGGACTGTTGTTGTTGTTGTTTTTTTTAAGTATATATAAATATTTCAACAGATCATAAAGAAAAATTTCTCTTTGGTCCTTGCAAGACAAGTCAAATGAATGTTTCTCATAAAGAGCTTGGATATCCATATCTGTTATGACTGGAAAGAGACTGTTGCTGAAATCCTATCATCAGGGTGGAGTTTATCTTCAATGGCCAAAAAAGAAGATTTAAAGTAACATAGTTCTTCACTGAGCTGAACTTTGGAGAGGTGCGTGGGTGGCCATGCCTGGTGTGAGTACCGTGTGACACGGACCTGTAGTGTGCTGGTCCTTCTCAGACCTGCTCCTCCTGTCTCTTGTGGCCCAGCGACTGAGGCCCTGCTCTAGAACTGTGTATTATCAAATTTACCATCATAAAGGAATCTTCCTGCTGAACGTGGACTGTGCGCTTTCCTCTGACTCCACCAGAGATCTTGTGGATGCCCTCTTTCTGGGTGATAGGAAAGTAGCTGGAGACGTCAATCTAGAGTGGTAATGTTTTGCATGTACTTATTATTCTGGCAAATACAAATTTTATTTTAATAGAAAAAAGCGTAGGTAAATACCATAAAGCCATTAACATACAGAGTAGGTTTTAATCTCATGACAGGTTGTCTCTATCAGGTTTTAGGTAATTAACACGCAAGTGTTTGTGTATACGCCTGCCCACACCCTTTGCCAACTGGGGCTTGCACTAGGTGATTTCCTGAATATTGATTTATTTAGAGGTGGCAACTGGCCTGGCCATATCACCAATGAATTGGGTGCTGCAGCTGCACAACCCTTGGGTTCTCTGAACACACCCTTCAAGTAGCCATCAGCCTGTGAGGAAACCCTCCTCTCTCTCACAGTGACAGCATTATCTTGCTTTATAATTTCTAGATTTAAAATAGGTATTAGTAATGATTTGTGTAGGCATTTAAAATGAGTCTCTGAGGCTAGAGGAATAGCTGTGGTTAAAGTGCCTCCCTAGCAAGCTGAAAACCCTGGGTTCATTTCCTCAGCACCACGTAAGCTGGGTGTGGTAATGCATGCCTATAATCCCAGCATTTAGGAGACTGGGGCAGGAGGATTGCCACTAGTTCAAGTTTGGCCTTGACTCTATAGTGAGTTCACGACCAGCTTATAATGTGAGGCCTCCCTGTTTACTCTCCTGCCTGGTCTGACTCCTAGGCCATCTACCATTTCCTCATTTTCTGTGGCCACCGGCACTTCGGTCTGTTTCCCTTCCTCTTCTACTTGCCTCATCTCCTTTTCTCTCACCTTCCTTTTTCTTGGTTCTGTCCTTCCACCCTTCCCTTTCTCTGGGCGAGGGGGGGAGGGGGGTAGGATTTAGGGAGAAGAGGTGAAATATGGCAGCAGTGTTAGATCTCACTGGTTGTTCTGTAACCATCCGTGTTCCTGGGGCATGTGCCTACGTAGGCATGTCGTAGTGATATTTCTAGCCCATCACTGTCCCGAGGTTCTTTTTGTAGGAATAACACAGAAAAATATCTTCTGAACTCCCTTATACCCAAGTGAGACCAGTGGAGAAGAGAAAGCAAATCTGTGTACAATGGCAGGGTCTTGTCTTGGTCTTACAGGATCTAATCCCAACCCCAGCTATGTATGGGGTGAAGACCAGGTAAGTGTAGACTAAAACACTTGAACTTAATTTTCTCCAGCTGAATACCACAAAACCAAGCAGCATCCATTAAGAACATGGCTGTACTCCAATAACTCCCAGTATCCCTGCTTCAGCAGGATGCTGATATCTACAGCTCGGATCACTTCCTCCACCCTTTTTGAAGGGGGATGCCACGTAAGGCTCTAAATAACTGTGAAAGACTTGCTTATAGGTAATGAAGCTAGCTGTGAACATGAGCTGTGACCAGATGTTTCAGCTTGTGGGTGAGAACTAGGTGGTCTTCAAGCAGTGGGACCCAGTGAGGTCCTCCTACGTCTCTTGCATTTAACTCATCCAGTTGTCTTATTTGGGAATTGAAAAGGCAAAGCATCGAAATTTAGTTCCCTGTAATTGCCGGGAATGGTGCTAGGGAGACTCACAGCTGGTGTCTGGGGCCACGCAGGCTCTTTAAGTCTTCACACACTGCAGTGGTGTTATTCCCAAAGTTTCACACACAGGTTGTGTTCTGCATTCCCAGATAAGGTCAGTGTTTTTTTCCATAAGTGAAAAGTTAAAAAGTCAGGGTTTCAGCTATGGTCATGAGGGCACAGCTTCATAGCTTATCTTTTCCATTGTCCCCACAAAAGGACAGTGAAATATAGTTTTCTGAAAACAGTAACTGGCTTAGAGGTGTAGCAAGTTGGCCTAGCCTGCAACACAACAGCTAACCCTCCAACTCTTGGAAAGATGTAATGTTGCAACCATATATGCACTTGCAGCTCTAGAACTATCAACATTCAAGGGGAAAAGTTTAATAGCAGCAGCCTGTAACTCTCCTTGTCCTTCCTTCATGGACTTTTAGGTACTGTCCAGTCTGGGTTCTAATTTATCAAGTTGTACTTGGAGCCATTTTTTCCTTGGTACCTACACTGCTGTCTGCTACCGAAAACCATTCTACTCCTTGAAGACAGCAGTGTGTCTTTCAGTGCTTAGAGTCTACCAATAAATGGCGCTAATGACTGACTTCATTCACTGTTTTTAACGGCCACCTTATAGCGATGATCTCCTTAATCTAGTGTGGATAGTAGTCCTATCATCCTATGATTCCCTTCAAAGTCTTTGACATACAGCAACCAAAGTAGCCTGAGTGGATTTCCCAGTGAATAAACTGCCTTGGTTTTGCCCACCTGGGAAATAAGCAGCGTCTGTGACTGTACCTTTGCTCACATTATGGCTTCTAAAGAAACACCCTTTTGGCATCACAGCAGCTTTTACATTAAGTGAAACCCAGGCCTTGTGCTTGTCAAGCATACTCTCTCTCTGGAATATACCCCCATCTAACCTTGGCTTATCTATGAAATTTTGCTAATTTTTTTTGGTTGTTGTATGCCTTTTGTAGGGGGGATCACCATGTTGCCTAGGCTGGACTCAAGTGGTGATCCTCCCTTGGCCTCTTGAGTAGCCAAGAACCCAGCACATACAGGGCAACCAGTTATTTATTCTATATTACTACAACTGACCTGCTGTTTCTGGGTTTTTGCAAATATCAAATATAGTAAAATACTAAAACCATTATAACATGTAGCTCAACTATTAGATAACCATGATAATTTTTGTCCATTTTGGGGTTTGGTTCTCTATATAAATTGTATTATTCAGGATCTGGCAGGAAATGGAACATTCAAGGGGGTAACTGAAGCGTTTAACTGGTGAAGTGTCCCGAGTGTAATAACATTAAGGTGTGGGGCAGAGAGAACACTGACTGGAACCCAGAGAGCTGTGTTCCCAAAGAAGCCATGGCCTTTGGTCACAGCCACCACAGCTCAACAGAAAGGGAGCCAGGAACTCCCACTCCCACTCTGGTCCTCTCGCCCTGTGCTTTCCTGCAGCACTCCCCACTAGCTGCTCAGGCTCCGTGCTGCACGGGCAGAGCAGCCCAAGGGCAGAGTGGGCCTGCAGGCACACCCGAAACTCTCGGACACTGTTTAAGCGGGCCTCGGCTGCTGTTTCTCCGATTTGAGTAGGGACTTGACTGCATTTAGTTTGCACTATGATGTTAGCAGAAGCAACACCCACTCCATGGGTCTTTGCACTTTATTGGTTGGTAGAAATACAGACTTTTAAAAATACTTGGTATGAACATCTCACAAACTGTACCTTCAAGATTACAAAAGTCACAGCCAATTTTCTCCAAGCCCTTGACTCTGACATTCGGGTCACCAAAACAGAATTTAAAAAAGCTGCTTTCCCTTATATTTGCATGCCTCAACGAAGGTATGCTGAAGACTGTTTAAAATCCGTGAACGATAATAAAAGAATCCTGAAGATCTGCTGATACTGTTTGAGAGGCCAAGCTAATGATTACAAACTTCATCCCTGAATATACAGTGAGTCAGAGCCAGGACCTGCCTCTCTGCTCCATCCCAACTGCCTTTTTTTTTTTTTTTTTTTTCTCCAGACAGGTCTCAACTCTGTAGCCCAGGATGCCCTTGGACTCATAGCAGTCCTGCTGCTTCAGCCTCCTGAATGCTGGGATCACGGGCGGTGCCACCATGCTCGGCTTGATGTGGTGTTGGGGAATTGAACTCAGGGGACCTTGCACTTGCTAGGCAAGTGCTTTAACCACTGTGCAATTCCTCTAGCTGCCTTTCTCAGTGACACGTGCAGACCTGCCTGGAACCCCGTCACTGACGGCTCAAACACTCTCACTTGTCCCCTCCCTGGCCTTTACAGGGCTTCTGATTAAAGCAGCTTAGTTTCTGCCAGTCTTCAGTCCTTAAAAATCTTTTTAAAGGGGGTAGAGGGGGAGAGGGAAAGCCAATAGCAGCTCAGCAAGAAAAGGAAGTAAGTAATTGTTATGAATCAAGCTCTCTGAGCCCACAATTCAACTGCAACAACTTTGTGAAGTGTCTCCATATAAAAACAGCACCTTGCTTCCAGCAGCCAGAGGGACGTGATCCATTGTGCTGAGCATCACTGAAAACCGGAAATAAAGGCCGGAGGAATGGCTCGGAGGTTGAAGCTCTTGCCTAGCAAGTGCTCAATATGAGTTGTTTCCCTCGCACCTATATGTAAGCCAGATATGGTGGCACATCCCTACCATCCCAGCACTCAGGAGGCTGAGACAGCCAGCCATGGCTCCACAGCGAGTTCAGAACCAGCCTGGGCTATACAGTGAGACCCTGTCTCAGAAACAAAACACAAAACCCCCCAAAAAGGGGGAAATATGACATTCTTCACTCCTTCAAAAATAAGTCCACGCTCTTCCAGGCCACCCCCTGCAGAATTAGCTGTAGGAGAAATAGTAAAGGTCCTGCCGGACGGCCATGAGCAGCCCCGGGACCCCCCGGAAGCCTCCAAGCTGAGAGGAGAAGGCCACGCTGGGAATGTCGGCCTTGGAGGCGGGGTACGGGGAAGGTATGGTTCTGAGCAGCTGGGCATCATGCAGGCTCCAGATTCTCGTGTAGCAGTCCTGGCCCACTAGGAAAGAGGGAAGACGCGTGGCAGGTTACCAGAAGAAAGCGAGGGATAACCGAAGTGGGTGTGGACCTGGTTTATGATTCCTTAGGGTAAGAGTTTTATATCAGCCACAGTTCAAATTCATTAAGGCAAACTATTTCTACTGCTGATATGTATTTTTCAAAATCAAAGTCATCAGTTGAACAAGGATCTGCAGCTGGGCATAGTGGTGCACACCTGTGATCACAGCAAAACCCAGGTCTGGGGATTAACTCAGTACAGAGGCTCTGGGTCAATCCCCAGTACAACCACCAAAAACCAAAGCAAAAGAACAGGTTCTCAGTCCCCTGGTCCACAGACAGTGCAAGTGCTTATTAGGAACCGGGCAAGCACAGCAGAAAGTGTGTGGCAGGCTAGTGTGCAAAGCTTTATTTCTATTTGCAGTCGCTCCCCCCTGCTCACATTACCACCTGAGCTCTACCTCCTGTCAGGTCATGGTGGCATTAAACTCTCATAGGAGCCTGAATCCTACTGCTAATTTTGCGTGAGGGATCTAGGCTGTGTACTCCTTGTGTGAATCTAATGCCTGGTGATTTGAGGCAGAGCTGAGATGGTGATCCTACTGCCACCCCCACCCCATCTCCATCAGTGGAAAAAAAAAAAAATGTTTTCCATGAAACTGGTCCCTGGTGCCAAGAAAGTTGGGGTGACTGTGGTCTTAGAACACAAGTAACTGTTGGCTGTGTGATGCTGCAGGTAGCTCTGCAGAACAGCACGGGTCACAGCTTGGGAACCTGCTGCTCGTGGTGTCAAGAGTTTAAGTGGGAACCCAGCCCACATGATCTAGATGACAGGCCGCTGAATTCCATTTTATGAAATACGAGTGTGGAAGAGCTCTCACCTTTATTAAGTACATCCTGGGAACAAGCCAGGTGATGGCTCTTTCCTGAGCTCTTTCTGGTTTAGTAAGTTGAAGTTCCTAAGAACAACCATAGGGGTTATGGCAGCCTGGACATGACACATCTCCTGAGGATCGCAGGAGCCGGAAGGTGAGCCTTTGTCCATCTGGCCACTTGAATGGCTTGAAGATAACTTGTGTGCACCACAGTTCATGGATGCAACTGGAGGACTACCCGTGTCCATCTTGCTCATTTTTTTCTCTTATTAGTATGTATTTATAATCCATAATATAAACAATCTGCTTGAGAAACTGGTGCATTCACATACTGCATCTTGGTGGTTTTCCTTTCCCCTTCCCTTCCCTCAGCCTCCCACATCCCCATTCCCTCCACAGAGCCTGTCTTCCTACTGTCTTCCATCTCTTTACTTTGTTCTTTTACTTTAAAAAAAAAGTTTAGATTTTCCTAGAGAAACCATGAAATAGTTAACCTTCTGTATCTGATTTATGATGGTTTCCAGGCTGCACCTGCCTCTCAGTGAGGCTTGGCTCTTCTCTGTCAGGCAGCACAGTCGAAATGAAAACTTGCGAGAAACCAATGCTAAGTGCCCATTGATGAGATCAGTAAATGCGCCTAAGAGAGTTCTGACAATCTGATGCCACTTAGCCACAAAATGTTTGATGGAGAGAGTATTTCCAGTGGGAACATGAGCAGATGGGAAAATTCATGAGGACTGAGAACATACTCCTAGTGGCAAGGGCCTAGGTTTTCATATGTAAAAATGCTGATTTTTATATTACATTATTCTCTGGCCCAGAAAATATGTTCTGTCATCAATTTGTGAGTCCTTTCAAGGGGTCAAAGCAGGAAGGTAGCTGCTCCCACCGCACAGGCTGGGGCTAGTAGTGCTAAATGTTGTAATGCCCTTTGTTTCTTTTCTTGGCATCCTTTTAAGCAGAGGGAACAGGAAGTGGGTATATGATGGGATCAGGGGACCTGATGACAGCCTGAAGTCCCAAACCCTGGTGCCCCGGCCGTTGTGTCTCGCTAACCCTCACCTATCAGTTTCCAGAGTGAGGCTTGCTGCTGGCATGGGGACAGAGGGCTGTCCAGCTGCTGACAGTCTATAAACAGCTGCCTGTTGGTATCCGGTCCTGCTCTAGTCACCCTACTGAGCTGTCCACAGTTTGTCACTCAATTCTGGTCAGTAACTTCTGCCTTGCTGCTTAAGTTGCCGGGGCCTAGGAAACCGTGATGGGTAGACGCTCCCTCTCCCCAGGTACCTGCCATTAGGAGTCCTTCTTCCTCATGCACATGCAGGGGCAAGTAGGCATACTCATTCACATGACCTTCATACTCCCGTAGACACTTGGTGGTCCTCAGGTCCCACAACCTGATCTGTGGGGAGAAGCACGGGGGCCATTAGGGAGGGCTCAGCAGGCACCAGTGAATACTCAATATGACGCCAACAAGGGTGAGGTCATCTGCAGTGGCTTCTTCGGGCTATGAAGATCTTTACCTCCAACTTCAAAACTTGTTCCATTAAGTAACCAGAGACCCCATGTCATGACTAAGCCCGATTAAACTCTGGTGGACAGCAAAGGAGCTCCTGGGATAGCCTAGCCTATGACATCCTCCTGCCTAATCTCTCAGTTTAAGGGTCTCTGTGGGATCCTTTGCGTGGCAGGCCTCCGGGCCACATACCTTTCCAGCCATGTCTGACGCAATCAAAGACTGCTCTTCCTGGAGGATTCGCACGCAAGTCACTGCTGAATCATGGAAGAGACGGGTAGACTTCCAGCTCTTGCCTTGACTTCGAGAACGCAGATCAATAGCAAAGATCTCCCCAGAGCGACAGCCATTAAATAGCAGAGGAGTCTGTAGAGAGAGGGACTCCTTGGTGCCCAGCTTTTAGCACCCCCGCAAGGCTGAGGGCTGACAACTCTTCTCTCACTTCCCCATCCCAGCCCAGGTGCAATGGAGCTGGGTCAGTGAGACTCTTGGGTCTTAATGGAGCTAGAAAGGATGATGAATCCCTGTGAAAGGCAGAAATGGACCCCATCTTCTCCAGTGCAGAGGACTCACTGTCCCTCGAGCCTCTGATGGAGACCTTGGTCTCCACGAAGCTGCCTGAGATCGACTCTTGCTTCCCTGTGGAAGTGGGTCAGCAGCCTCTTGCCGCCACAGTCTTAAAGGAAGAAGACCTATAGGGCAAGTTTCTAAATGCAGCAATGACCAGAGTTTTCATTTTTCTTGTGTAACACATCCAACTTATAAGCTGTGTACAAAACTAGGGAGCACTATGAATTATTAGTACAAGACACATTTTTTTGTGGTGTTGGGGGATAGAGCCCTGGGTCTTGTATATACTATGCAAGTGCTCTACCACAGACCTACATGCCAGTCCCAAATGATACATTTAATTTTTTTAATTAAAATTTTTTCTTCTTTTTTTTTGAGACAGGGTCTCATTTTGTAGTCCACACTGGTCCTAAACTCACTATGTAGCCTTAGGCTGGCTTTGAACCCCGCAGCAGTCCTCCTGCCTCAGCGTCCTGAGTGCTGGGACTAAAAGCACGTGCCATCAGACTTGGCTTTGCAGGCTTTTCTAGATCTGCCAACTCTGACCAGCTCACATTAAGTTACCACAGTAGCCCATTAATCCATTCTAGTATCCCCTTTTCCCCTGGTGAAAGAGCAGAGAGATCTAAATGCCACACCAGCACATCCAGTGTCACTCTAGCAAACATTATACTCTCAGGAAAATTTTCTATTATACCCTTCTTTCCCAATTCAACCAACCATGACAGCAAACTGCTGGGCCAAGACATCACTGTTGGTCCCGTACGACTGCTGGTGTCCTGTCACTACATTGGTCAACAGGACTCGCCGAGACAAGCCTGGCGGAGAAAAAGATGGGTCAGTGTCTGGGGAGAGGGACAGCCGCGTGGGGGCTGACAGTCTATGAACTCTGGGCTCAGGAGGTGGGGAGGAAGCCATGGCTCACCTGTACTGAAGCAGTTATTTGCCTGGACATTCAGGCACCATGCACAGGACCAGGCACCAGGGATCCGGAAACTGCAAAGCATGCCGCGACGGTCCATACCTGCTGAGCAAAACTGAGAAAGTGAAACATGGCTGCCCGATAGGCCCAGAGAGCTTCCTTCCAAGCTGCCAGGCCAGTGACAGTGAGATCAGGGAAGCCACTGGAAAAGTATGCAGATGGGAAAATTGTGCGGAAGCCTCTCACGGTTTAAGTGTGTCCCTTGGCATTTGTCTTGGAAAACTAACCCTCAAAGTCATAGGTTGATGGCACCTGGATGTAGGCCTTTGGGAAGTAATGCAGCTTAAACGAGGTTATGAAGGCAGTGGTGCCACCATGATGGATGGCACTGTGGATTTGTAAGGGGAAGAGAGACCAGCGCTGGCAGGTCTGATCATGGTATGCCCTCACCATGTCGGGATGCAGCAAGATCGTCACCAGGTGCTGGCACCGTGAATTCACAACACTCTCCATCAGTCACTCGGTCTGTGGTATTTAGTTATAGACCACAGACTTGGCCCTTCCTGTTTTCTGTGGTAAGAAGACACTCAGCCAGGGTGCCTGGCTCAAAGGATCCTTCTCGTTAATAGTCTAAGTTGCAGTGTGCACAGTACTAACAGCTGGTAGGGAGGCAGTGTGGTGTCCCAGAGAAGGTGGCTTCAGGCCTAGATCATACTACCAGCTCTGTGCTATCAAATGAAATGTGTGAAAAAATTTACACTGAAAGAACATATATGAAGGGCATATATGAAGGATCTTGTTCTATGAGTGACCACAAAGTGGATCTAGCCAAGTGCCAGTTTAAAGAATAAAACAATAAGCCCATCAGGATAATGGCATATTTTTCAATTCAAACTCTAAAAGCAAGGAGATCGTGGAGCAATGTCATCCAAGCACTAAAAAAACATAAATGCCAACCAAGACTGCTATATCCAGCAAAATTATCTTTTAATTTAAAGAGAGAACTTAAAACTTTCCATGACAGAGACAGTTTAAAGGAATCTGCAGCCACTGAGCCAGTACTGCAGAAAATACTTAAAGGAAACTTGGACAGTGAAATGGTGACCAGCGACACCAATGACCCCAGAGAAAAAGTGACAACAGCTAGAGGAGAAGGAGCTGAGAAAAAAGTAGGTTAGTAATCAGTGAAATATGACTAAATAAGATATGAAAGTTAGGAAATTCTGAAATAACTAGGTTTGCCTTCATGTCTGTCGCTTTAAGTATATTTATGTGGTATAGATTTAAGTTCATTTAATGTAGCAATATGATATAGTTTTAACTTTTTGTTGCTGTAGCAATTCACTTATTAGGTCACTAATGAAAGTTTATCCTAAGGAAACTAATGTAAAGGTAACCTTGTAAATGTACAAATATGCACCTTCCAGTATTCAGCTAAGGCAATTGAATTTTATTTATTTTTTTCTTTCTCTTCTTTCCCAAATTAACTAGTCTTTTGAACTACATGCTTATAATTATTTTCTAGTGTGAACTGGTGGGTAAGGCCAAGTTTAACAATAACAACAAAGATGTAGGAAAATATGGAAAAAAAAACAAAACTTTCGGTGAATATCCCAATAAAGGGATTGGTTGGATTAAGAGAGGTGATATCAAGATTTGACTACTGTGAACCCATTAGAGGAATAGGAAGCTGGGTAGAGTGGTGACTTCAGTGAAATGACTTAGGTGCGGAAGATTAATATGTTAAAAACTGTATGGTTTCTCAGACTTGGAAAACCCAGAACACAGACATTCTTGGGGACCATATGAAATGATAGCTGGAGTCAGGGAAAGGGACAGGGAAGGGGGTGGGAGGTAGAAGATGGGAAGGAATTTTGAAGTCGATGTGATACATAGATGTACGAAACACCCAAATTCATTGTAAATACTATATATTACATTTGTATATTAATAAAAATAGTGGGGAGAAAAAAGAATAAAACATTCCTTGGGCTGCTGGAATGGCTTAGTGTTTAAAGCACTTGTCTTGCAAGCACAAGACCCTGAGTTCGATTCCCTAGCACCACATAAAGCTGGGTGTGGTAGGCCATGCCTGTAATCCCAGTACTCAGGAGGCTGAGGAAGGTGGATTGCTCTGAGTCCAAGGCCAGCCTGAGTTCCACAGTGAGATCAGGACCAGCCTGGGCTACAGAGTGAGACCCTGTCTCAAAATAAAATGTTCCAGTGCCTCAGTCACTTCCCTTCTGCCTTTTCTCCATTTACTTCCTTCACCTTAGTTCCTCAAAGGTAACTGCTATCCTGACTTTTAAAAATAAACATTTATTGATTTTCCAGCCTTTCTTTCTCTTTCTTTCTTTCTTTCTTTCTTTCTTTCTTTCTTTCTTTCTTTCTTTCCTTTTTTTGAGACAAGGTCTTGCTCTGTAATCCAAGCTGGCCTCAAACACATAAAAATCCTCCTGCTCTCTGATTCAGGGTCACCCAGCCTCTGATTCCCACACCTCCTCTCTAAGCCCTCTGCAGCTCCCAGAGAGCAGAGGACAAAGACCTTCTTCAAAGCACTGGTTTCTTCCTGGGACAGGGTCCTGTACCTGGGTGACTACTGGCGAACAGCGACGTTGGAAGCAGAGTGGCACAGCCTGGCGTCTGTGCAATTCCCATGAGGCACAGCCTGGAAAAAGCTGTTAAGGACAGTCAGGTACAAGAGGTTCCTCTGGGAAAAGAATGGACATCAGTACCCTTCAGAAACTTACAAAGCACACGAAGTAGGGCAAAATAACACTTGGCATCCAGCTCTGAAGCATTTATACTTTCCACATTTAGCATCAAGATTTTTTAAAGAAAAAAAAAGGTCACAGATGTAGTTAAGAGCTCTTTAACCCCTTCCCAGTCCAGTGGGGTGGGTCCTTCTAGGCCATGTTGTAACACCTTCATGCACAACATGCATGACAGAAGGTATGGTTTATGCTTTGAAAACATACAAGAGACATCACAGAGATCACCGACTGCTCCAACTTCCCAATCTCACTGTCCTAGATTCACCTCTGCTGAAGCAGGTCTGATGGAGACGTTCCATTCCAGCCCTGTGGCCACACAGCCCAATTTCTAACTGCACCATTCTTCTTGGCCTCCGGCTTCCCAAACCTGGTGTGCCGTCCTGGCACATTCTCCTGCCACCAGATTCACAGCGAGGATCTAACATTGCAGGCTCTCCTCCATGCCCATTCCTGTTCTCAGTGCTGTCCTCTTAGGAGTCCTGCGCAGCTGCCACCTGGGGTCTGACCCTCAAGAGTATACATCCCCCTGCTTATTCTACAGGAGTCTTTAAAAAAGTAACTCCACAGTCACAACCCTCAGGAGTACTCCACAGCTCTGACGGTGAGAGGAGTCATGGGATACCAAACAGGCTGCCAATGGTACTAACCCCTCTCCTGGTATGTCCTTCTGCTAGGAGCTCCTGCCCCCTCCCTCCCACGTGGGCATCCACAGGGCAACCCTTGCATTCCTGTTATATCTAACTGCCCTCCCAGACCACCTGCTGAGTTGCCCGGCTCTGGTACTTTGCAGAGACTGTACGTGCTCAAGAGATGGTGGATGAACCAGCATACACAGATGGTTCACTGAATAATAAACATCTGCAAAGCAACCGGGCCAACATGTCACACATCTAAATGTGGATGTATCTGTGGCACATGGCCTTGGTGGTAAGCTCTACGTAAGTTATCTCCAGTATAGGGGCTGCTAAAACCAGAAATGAGAATACTGTAGGTGGCAGCTCCATTCTTTTCTAAAGGAACATTTTGTTTAAAGGGTCAGGACTTGGGAGGAAGTCCTTACCCAGCACACTTTTAGTTACTGTGGCTGAAACTAAGGTTATACTCAAACTCTGCATGGTGCACACACACACAGGGGTCAGTACCATAGACTGTTCCTTTAACAGGCTGCAATTAACTGAGGACCCAGTAAGTGGATAGAGTTCTGTCTAACTTATTAGTACCGTTGAGAAGAAAAATGCAAAGAGTAGGTATGAAAAGTGTCATTTTTGTAAAGGAAGAAAGATCCATAAGTGTTAGCAATCTTCAGCACAAAAACCTGAAGACGACCTTGAGCGACCACCAGATGGCTAGCCACTGTCTCGGCTAGAACAGACTACACAGTTTTTATCCTCCCTGGCCACAGAGAAATGTGAGAAAAGGCTACAGGGCCATATGGTCAGAAATGAGAGTGAGACTCTGGTTTTCTCTCTGCCAAGTTGGCCTCTGTGTCCTGCCACCTCACTGGTCTCATCACCCCTCAGAATCCTATCAGATGACAGTCACAGAAAATTAGAGATGACACAACACTGTTTTGTGCTGCACATAAAAGTTATCATCAGATCATCACTGTGCTTTAGGTTTTAAATCCTTTAAACACAGGGCTGTGAAGTGAATTTAAAAAGGAAAAAGAAACCCAACAACATTCTAGGCTGGAGGAATAGCTTAGTGGCTACAGTGCTTTCCTAGCTCAAGACCCTGGTTCGATTCCCCTGCCCCACACACAACGAGCGTGGTGGCGCACGCCTGTGATCTTAGCACTTGGGAGGTGAAGGTGGGAAGACTGTCAGGAGTTCAAGGCCAACCTGGGTTACACAGTCAGCTCAGGACTGGCCTGATTAGAGTGAGACCCTGCCTCAAAAAAAGGTTCTGCTTCAGCTTTCTTCTGTTGAGGACCAATGATGCGCCAAAACTGTGCTGAGCAAGCACATTCACAGAGGTTAATGAATGTTAATGTTAATCGTGAGATTAACATTCAAGTGGGTGCTAAGGTTCGGGAACTCACTTGCTGTGGGCATGAGATAAGGACAAGTGTCAGGAGGAATATGTGGCTTTGGATCAAACAAGTCCCGTGCATCATCAAGGGCTCAGGGGCCCCAAAGGAAGGCTCAGGACTCATGACACCACACCACTGTGCCCCTAGCACAATAGCCATGATGGCTCTCTGGGAAAGAGTGAAATGTGGTCTGCAGAATGCTGTGCACAGACCACTGGGCCCACGGATCTGTTCAATGCGGAGGGAAACCCCTTATTTCATCTGTCCTCAGTGTCCTCTAGGAAGACTCCCACACCTAATAATCACTTCTTTCCTCCTCTACTGCAGGACTGGAGACTTTTTCCTAAGGCTGTGCCCATCCTTTCTGCTTTACTCCTATGCCAAACCACTGACTAGCACAAATGCTGGATCTGTCTCATGACCCCAGAACTTAAAGCCACTGGTCGGTGATATGGCAGGGGGGCTCTGGAACCAGACTGCTTGAGTTTGGGTCCTTACACATGAAGCACCGTAACAGTGTCCGGCACCCAGGGACATCAATGCTACCCTTTAGAGACAGTCATCTTGGGACCTCAGCCACTGCTCTGCACTCCATGGGAATTCCTATGGACTACCCAGGGGCACTGCTTTCTTCTAAAGGGTAGGACATGAGTGCAGAATGGGACAGCCCACCATTACGACGCTGTCTCACAAAGCCCACAGATGCCCGGGTCCCTGCCAGGTTATGGCTGCACACTAAACCTCTTCACTTGCCAAAGGATACAGAACGTGGGAATCCAAGTGATTCAGTGAGGCCCAGCATACAGAATTCACCTGGTGAGGAAGCACACGGCAAGGTGAAAAGCCTGGCCTGAGTGCCAGCCCATGGACAGATGCTAAAAGGTTCAAAGAGCAACTTGGGGAACACGGACATAAATGGGCTAGAATAAGCATTCTGAGGACAGGGGAGCTCCTTGTCATGCTGAGGGGGTTCGGGGGCCAGGAAGGAAGTAAATCCCAGGCCTCCTCATGCATCAGCATGCATCCCACGATGAGGAATCTTGTATACCCTCTAGGCCAGGGCTCAATTCCCCATAATGGCTGAGCATAAACCTAATTCCAAAGAGGTACTATATCTTTATTCACAAGCCAATTCAACTTGTATTGATCCTGTGGCTCATGTCCCAACCAAACAAAGTCACAGCTTCTTACAGATGCAGGTACCATTCTACTGCAATTTAAAGGTCACCCCTAGGGAGCGAGCACCTGCACCCTTAACAGTGTCTAGACTGGCCTGATAAATGCTTTGTCACTATAGGGCACGGGACTCCTTCTCCATACAGACCACACTGTGGCTCATGTCCTGGGAACTCTGCCCCTTCTAATAAACTCTGATCCTCCTGGGGGCTATGTTTTTTAAAATTAGGCAAAACAATACTGCCTTAAGACCACCTCAACCATCTAAGTTCATTTTCTCTTCTAACACTAGAATCTTTCTCTTTCTCTGTGAATTCTCAAGAACCAACAATCCACTTAGACCTTGGGAAAATAGAGTAATCATGCCCTGCCTTCTCCAGAAAGTTCTCTGAATCTATTGGGTTGTTGGAAAAGTCATGACAAATTTTTCCAACAGACAGCACTAGTTCATTTTTGGAAGAACTTGAGTGATCTGCATCTATGTTACTGCTGTGTTATTTGAAAGATGAGAGTTCTAGCTTCATTCTAAAAAAAATTGAGTAGTTTGGTTGAATTTTGTACATTTTACAACAACTAGAAGATGGAAGATCAAACTGCATTTTCTACATATTTTAATGGTTTACTTCTGTACAGGGAAGAATGCATGTCAAGCTTGTGATAAGCTGCATACACTTTCTGGTGACAATGCTCTACAAGAACGTTAGTGCCAGCAATGGTTCACAAAATCAGGCACTGGTCGTTTTAATCTCAACATTGCTTACTGGTCAGGAAGGGCCACTGAGGTTGATAACAACAACATAAAGGCACTGACTGAGTCCAACCCATGTGCACGACATAAGAAACTGCAGAGATATTGCACAGCCATCATGGATGTGTTCGTGACCACCTGAAGAAGCTGGGATACATAAGCAAGCTTGGTATTTGGGTTCCTTATGAACTCTAAGAAGTTCATTTGATGGCACGTCTAAACATCTGTGTCATGCTCATTAACCATGAGGAAAATGATTCTTTTTGAAATGACTGGTAAGTGCTGATAAGTAGATTGTTTACAACAATGTGATATGCAAATGGTCTTAGTCCCAACCTGAAAATTATCCTCAAATGACACGGAAAGCAGACATTCAACAGAGGAAGATTATGCTCCCAATGTGGTGGGATTTTAAAGGTGTCATGTTTTTTAAGCTCCTACCAAGAAATGGAACAATCAATTCAAATGCATCCTGTCAGCAACTGGACTGTATGAACAAATCCTTGAGGCATCCAGAAACATCCAGAGCTTGGTAGAGGTTGTGTTCCATCATGGTATCATGAGACCAAATACAAGTGTGATCACCTGTCAAATATTACAGGAGCTTAGATGGGATATGCTGGCACGTCCGCTACACTTGCCTGGCCTTGCATACCACGACTTCTACTTGTTTCGCTCTCTTCAAAACTCCGTGTGTGGTGTACTGTTCAATTCAAATGTGGCTCTAACTCATTACCTTGGTCAGTTTTTCACCCATAAATACAGATCCTACTATGTACAAGGAATGAAGCTCAGTGAAAGATGGCAAAAGTAACTGAACAAAATGAGCAAGATATCACTGATGGATCTTTGTTCTTTACACAAACAAATGACCTCTGTAAAACAGAAAAATACATCCTGACTTTCCCAACAACTCAATAGCCAACTACTGCAGTGACCCTGGCACAAAGGGCCATGAGGCTCAGACAACATACCTTGCGGCTGGTGAAGTACAGGTTTTCGTACATGTGCACCTTGAGTGTGGGGGTCTTCAGGCCACGCAGGCTGATGATGCCGTACTTGGAGCCGCCGACCTTGACATCGTTCACTGTAAAAAGCCGCTGACTGCTAGTATCCGCCTGGAGAGAACGGCTCAGCTGAACTCCAAGGCAGGGTCAGGGAGGCCAACCAAGCCACCGTGTGGCTCTTCTGGCTTCTACACTCTCTGCATTTCCCCTAGGTGACTGATCGCTGCTTTCCATAAGGAGTGTGAGGATGACCTAGGTTTCTCCTACTCCGTACATGCAGTGACCTCTAGGCAAAGCTCATAGGGGTCCAGTTTATCACTTCTGGAGTGGGATGAGGACGGCAAGTGGGGTGGCAGGTAGACAGAAGTCTGAGGTCTGCAGTGACCACTCCCTGCAACCAGAACTGGGTGGGAAGATCCCAACATCAGCCCAGAGGAACACACCACACGGCCACCTTGAAAACCAAACAGTGATGAGGAAGAAGCTAATTATAATTGTTAATGGACAAAAGAAGATATCAAACCATATTTCTACTGTTGACTATGAAAGCCAACAGGAAAATAAACAGAGGCTGATCGTGACCTCGGTGGCAGAGCAAGTGTGGGGCCCTGGGTTTGATTCCTGGCACCAAAGGACAAAGAAGAAATATAAAAACATGTATGTGTAAAAAGAAAGTCTACGTTACACCGAATAGAAAGTACAACAGAAAAGTGTGGGCTGTGTTTTAGATTTTCTTCTTTCATTTTAAAACACAATATAATCAATAATTACTTCAAACCAAAAACTCCCTATATCCTCAGTACATTCCTCCCCACCCACTCACATGCAAGCACCAGTTTTGATTGCTGGTGAAGTTGCACCTACTGCTGGTTTACCTGGGAAGAAGAGTTTTGTACCTGGACAATTACCAGTGACTAGGATCTGATGTGAAAAGTTGCTGAATGGCAGATTACCTTTGCCAGCCCTCTGGTTACACCAGGCATGCAGTCACCTGTGATGCTGGGTCATGGGAAGGATCTACTATGGGTAATGGGAGATCAGTTGTGAGGGAGGGGCACTCAGGAGGGTGATAACTAGCCTGAGCTGCACCAGACTCTGCGCACCAATGACCTTCATCAGCCCCACCAGTGTAAACCAGGGAAAGGGGCTGGGGGAAGCAGGAGAGAACAACTGCAAAAACCATCATGTTAATTCAGCTAAAACTGTAACCCCCTCTCCAAAGGGTAAATCCAGAGCAGAGAGTCTGGGCCCTGTCCCCAACCCCCTTAGATGGAAGGGCTCTACTCCTGAGATCCACTAGGGCAAGAAAGACTCGGCATTAGCCTTGAGTTAATACCAAGGCTTTAGCCTCAAATGTGGCCAAAAGATAGACCATTCTTTCTTCTCTCAGCCTCCCAGAAGGACACAGCCTGCCAGGCGGGCTGTGCTCTCACGTGGCTCAGGGACAGGTCGGGGCCCCTAGGTAGTTCCCTGCCAACACTCCCCTGGTCCCTGGGCTCTAGCAGTTGGCCTCGGCTTTCAGCCCAGGTCTGATGACAGCAGAGGAAACCTTCCTACAAATGATGTGACAGAGCGGTGGTGGAGGGCAGGCTCGGGACGCTGGTCCATGCCAGGGACAGGGAACCGTACCCTGTTGCAACTGAAAACACACTGGACTTTCAGGTTTACCACTAAGCCCTGCTCCTTGCTCCAGCTGAGGAAGGGCCAGAAGCCCCTGGTCACTCTGTGCCCTTTCAGATCTATACACGACACAGCAAGGAGAAGTTAGCTTGTAAGGGTTCTTTGTCAATGTGTGGCTGGGCCCAGGACCTCTGTCAAATGATGCGCCTGAAGTGAGAGTGACAATGGTTATGGCACAAACTTTCCCGCTAGCTCAGCAGCCAGGGTAGTCAGCAAGTGGGGGCCCTGAGGGCCCTGCCTGGTCTCACAGCAACTGGCTTCTGTAAAAGCCGGGCTTGATGACCACCAACACTAAGCTACAAGATGCCCTGGGGACAGCAGCCGCACCCCTGGCACCCAGACGTCTCCTTCCCACTCACCAGGATGAGGTTAAACTGGTCACTCGCCAACGTAGAGGGATCTGAGCTCTGAATCTGGACCTTTTTCCTCTCCATGCAGCTCACGCGCAGCTCGTGGGCTAAACTATGGAAGGAAAGAGAGGTGCAGGGAGGGCGTGGATACAGAACTGTGATGGAGATTCAGAGGCCACACGCAGGGGTACGTGCCTGGAGTTCCAGCTACTCTGGAGGCTGAAGAGGGTTGTGCCAACCCAGAAGTTAAAGACCAGCCTGGGCAGCACAGTGACACTCCATCTCAAACAAAACAGAAGACTAAAGGACTTCTTTCCTTTCTTATCCCTGTACTATTCAACAATAAGGCTGAGCAAGATACCTAAATCTGACTCTTAGTTTTCACCCTGAATCCTTAGGAAAATCAAACCAAAATACTACACAGCCTTTTCCAGAATCAAGGAATGTTAGAATTAGAGATTTGTTCACAGATTATCGAGCACAACTCATCCAGGGATGAACTGAAAGTCCCCGAGAGATGAACAACTAGCTGAAGGACACAGAGTGAACAAGAAGAGCACAGGTGTGCAGATACTACCTTACTGCCCCTCCGCCCTTCCAGAGCACAGCTACCTCTCCACTAGAAAGGGGTCAGGGCCCTTTACCGAGATAACTCTCTCTCTCTCTGAAACAGGAGAATAACTCATGGACAGCTGACCCTTCCTGAAGAAGGTACTGACCCTAAGAGAGCTGTACCCCAGGAAGCCACACCAAACACACACGGTAGCCAGTAGAATGTAGGGGTGCAGAGCTCAGGTGACCCAGCTGGAGCCCATCTTTCTAGCTATACCCTCAGCAAATCACTCCACTCTGAGTCTCAGTCTCTTGAGGAACCGGGAGGGAAGTAACATCTTATGAATTAGAATTATGTCAGACATCACTAGCATTCTGATAGAGTTGAGTACACATATCTATACAGAGGCTTGTTTCTGGTGAGACTCCTTAGGAGGGTAAAGAGAGAGGCAGAAATCTCACAGGAATGAAGCTGCCGTGAGGATCATGGAGAAAAGAGCCTGAGAAACGTTTCAACCGCACGGACAGCTTAGTAGGGAAATCAAATAAGCAAGGACTTCAGATGTAGCTGGGTGTAGCACCAGCCTAGCATGTGTAACCCTGCATTCTGCCCCTCGTGCTGTGGAGGGGGAAAAGGGACATTCATGACAAAAGGTAAAAACGGGGCACTGTCTTACCGGCAGTAACTGGTGGCACTGAGGAAACCCAGCTGGCTTTTGCGTAGGAAGGAAGATGCATTAAATCCCATCCTGGCTACTTTCTAAGTTAAAAAAAAAAAAAAAAAAGGAGAAAGATTCCATGAAGAGTCAAAATTACACAGAATTATTTCTTCCTCTACTTGGCAGAAGGAAAGGCCCAGCTCAAGAAGTCACGTGTAGGTTGGAGAGTCTGTGCCATGCCTGTCCAAAGCCCTGTGGATCTGCACCTGGGAAGAAGCCGCCATGCTGGGAGTGCACAGTGAGCCCAGATGCCTGGGCCTGTGCTCGCTCCATGCCCACTTCCATCTCCCTCAGGTGATCCTGAAGCCTGGAGTCCTCCACTGCCCCCACAGCCTGTCTGGGACACCACCTGTGGCACAACTATGTCATCACCACGTATCCTGACTGCCTATCTGAAATAGGCAATGACTGAGCATCTGTTGTGCTACTTTCCAAAATGCTCCAGAGGCAGGACGATGCTCTAGAACTGCTGATGCACTCAGCCAATGGCAAAAGGCAGGCGAGGGCGTGGGATCGACAGCCTTCTTGCTGTTCTTGCTCTCATCATCTCCCCATCAGGGCAAGTACGCCTACGTTAAGGGTTGCAGGACACACAACTGGCACCTCCTTCAGATGGATGCTGACAAGATGGAAGGAGATTAGGCGGCCCCTGGGCACGAGCGCACCTTTGGCTTCCGGTCCTCTTCCTCTAGTAGCTGCAGTCTTTTGCTCTCCATTTCCTTTTGCCGGATGCTCTCTGTTGTGAGCGGATTGCAGTTGTTATGTCCCGGAAGCAGACGGAAGTAGCGGTTCTTTTCAGGGTCAAAGTAATACCCTGGCAGATCTTTAGTTAAAAACAACACAAAACAAAACAAAACTTAAAAAATGGTGTGAAGGACCTGGAGGAATGGCTCAGAGGTTAAAGTTCTTGCCAGCAAGTGCTAAGTCAAGTGCAAGTACCGGAGTTCGATTCCCCAGTGCCACATAAGCCGGGTATGGTGGCGCATACCTATCCTATAATCCCAGCACTCAGGGGTAGGCTGAGACAGGAGGATCGCATTGAGTCCAAGGCCAGCCTGGGCTCCATAGTGAGTTCAGGACCAGCCTGGGCTACAGAGCAAGACCCTGTCTCAAAAAAACAAAACAAAATGGTGTGAACTGACCCACTGATGCCCACTGCCCCTCCTGGGTGCCTGTCTTTTCTGATTCTGGGCAGGGACTGGCACGGTCAGTGTCCATCCTGGACTGAGCTCAGTCCTGCAGGAGACAAGCTGCCCAGCATCATCATTCCTGACAAACCTTCTGCTTCCTTTAGTGTTTCAACTTGCTCCTGGAGTTCCCCGAGCCAAGGATGGGCTGGTGACCCGATGCGAGTGAGAGACACTGCCACACATCCCAGCCTGGCTCAGGAAGAAAGGCAGCTAGAATGGACAGCAGGTAACAAAGAGAGGTTTCTTCCCCCCCACACTTTATTAATATGTATATATGCGATATATAATGTTTACCTACAGGAGAGGTTTCATGTTTCCTGGCCGTTGGTCCATAGAAATCCTACCTAGCACATGCCTTACCTGGCACAGAAGAATCTCCAGTGGTGTTGGACGAGGTCGATGGGGGCTCGGCATCCCTGTCATCTCCGTGACCAGAAGCCTGCAGGTTTTGCGACACCTCCGTGGGACACCTGCTTACGCATAGCTGTGGTGAGTGGCAGGGAAGGGATGGGGTCCCAATCATTCTAAGCGGGGGGCCTACTCATGCCAATTCTGCAGCCTTCATCTCTGACCTTTCTGTCACATGGAAAATACTGCCACCCTACTGCAAACGCACCAAAATGAGGGTCAGGCTTTGGTTAGCCTGCCTCTCTCTCTTTCTTTATTTTCCTCCATTTCTTTTGCTTTTACAGAGGATGCACAGAACAGCAATTTTCCCTTCTCACTTGAGCGTTCTGATATCTTCTGTAAGTTTACAGATGAAAAGAGGATCAGAATCTTTGCCAACAAATTTTTTAAAAGGGGCTGAAGGAATGACACAGCAGTTAAAGCGCTTGCCTAGCAAACACTTTGTGTTTGATTCCCTGAGTTTGATTCCCCAGCACCACGTTAAGCCGCGCGTGGTGGCACATGCCTATAATCCCAGCACTTGGGAGGCTGAGGCAGGAAGATTGCCACTGAGTCCAAGGCCAGCCTGGGCTACATAGTGAGTTTAAGACCAGCCTGGGCTACAGAGTGAGATCCTGTCTCAAAAATAAAAATTAAAAAAAATTTAAAAATGTTTTAAATTACCAAATGGACTCATCTGTCAGCTCAACAACAGTCACAAGGCCAAGTGAGTTTCATTCTTTCCTGGATTTAGTAGTAAGTTTAACTGCACCTGAAGAACCAACCTTACAGATGAAAGGCGGGGCTCAGGGAACAGAAGTAATTTGCTAAGTAGTAATGGGATAGAGCCAAGGGTTAATACTGGATTGGTAAAGACACAAGTGGCTTCTGTGGAAATTACGGGCTCATGGTGGTGATACAGTAGAACACCTTAATTTGGAATCCTAATAAAATTGTCTTTAAAATCAAGAATTTCTCCCCTGCCTATGCAGATGCTAAAAGGAATACAACTTGCAAAACAAGGTCAGAGGAATGAAGAACTATTCTTTCTTAATGCTATGCGGCTTCAGGGAAAATTATTTACTCTTCCTTTCCTGCCTGAAGCTTCCCAAGGCAAGGCATCCGTGACCAGCAGGAGGAGGAGGATTTGGTAACATGACAAATGTCTACTTTTCTCACCCAGGGTCTGCAGCTCCACTCTTTCCACAGGGAACCCAGCAGGTGGCTGCACCCGGCAGATCTCAGAGCCGCTCTGCCAAGGCTGGGCTGGGACTCTCACAACCACCATACAAGAGCACATTTGCAGTGTGCTCTTATGGGAAGGTACTGCAGGACCCAGAGTGCCCATGGTCTTCTCACACAACACACAAACACTGGGCACAGTCCTGGCCTTTCTACAATGAGGGTCCAATTTGCGGATATCTACCCCGTGAGACTCACCAGGCACCGGAGGCCTTCTTAGAGCCGGGTAGGCCCTCATGGGCTTCACACACATTCCTTTGCAAGAGGGTATTTGCCCTGTTTCATACAAGAAGCAGCGGCTCAGAGAGATGAGGTTCCTTGTCGAGTTTCACAAAGACCTCCTAGGCCTACAGCCCTCTCTGCCACATCTCATCAGTGGAAGCATCTTGATACCTGGCATCTTTAGACCCTTGAGCTAGAATTCTGTCCATTTACAAGGATTCTGAATGATAGAAGACTTTAAAAAATTGCCAGGAACATCCCCTTTGGGGAAGAGTGAGCTTGCGAAACTGAGGGCTAGAGGAAGACCAGCGTCATCGGAGGTGCCCTCATCTGCAGAGATGTGTCCTCACCTAAGGCCAAGTGAACGTACCTTGTTCCAAGACAAAAACCATACTTCCTACGTACAGGAAATAGGCAGAATGTAGAAAATATCTGTACCGGGGACTTTAGGTATAAAGTTCATTTTCTAAGCTGGATGATAAATACATGGTATTCACTGTATTGTTTTCCTTTCATTTTCCTCTTCCCTTCCTTCCGTCCTTTCTTTTTTTGAGACACATTCTCACTGTGTAGTCCAGGCTGCTTTAGAACCCCCTATAGATCCCAGGCTGGCCTCAAACTCAAGACCCTCCTGCCTTAGCCTCTGGTGTATTATTCTTAGAGTTCTGTGTTGATTAAATACAGTATTTCATATAAAAAGACTAATAAAATTATATGTTGTATATTTGCAGAAATGTATATATAAATGCTTTCCCAGGTCTTAGGATGAATCAAATTAGGTATACAATAAGATATTTTCATTGATTTAAAAAACTGTAGTCTTGGGGCTGGAGGAATAGTTGAGCAGTTAAAGCGCTTGCCTAACAAGCTCAAGGCCCTGGGTTTGATTCCCCAGCACCAATAAGCCAGGTGTGGTGGTACGCGCCTGTAATCCCAGCACTTGGGAGGCTGGGCAGGAGGACTGCTGTGAGTTGGAGGCCAACCTGGGCTCCATAGTGAGTTCAGGATCAGCCTGGACTCCAGTGAGACCCATTCGGAAAATAAGTAAACAAACAAACAAACAAACAAACAAACATGGTCTGCAAAATAGAGAAGCAGGTTGCCTGCTGTATCAGGTAACATCTACCTGTCACCCTATGGTTAATACTGACCAGAAGTCACAGTCACTTTGAAAAAAAAAAGAGTGTGGTGGCGCCTTCTAACTACTTGGAGTCATGGGCTGACTCACGGCGGCTATGTGCCCAGGGAGCCTGGGAGAGTCACGGATCTGCTCAGGCCCCAGCTCTGATTCACTCTGAGGGACCCCGATGACACATGCACACTGAGGTATAAGCGGACAGGTCCAGGGCAAGCTGGCTTCCAGCTGGGGCACACTTGCCTGCCTCTAGAAGTGCCCTGTCTGTGACAAGGGCTCTGCTGGCGGCTTCTCCTCCCAGGTTTTCTCCTACTCTGCCAGCTGCTTTTATTCATTTCTGTTCCTGCAAGAGAAAACAGAGCGTCACATATGGCCCTGCGTGTGCGGGCTTCCTCATGTGCTTCTTGGCAAGCACTGCTTGCTCAGGATGGTTATCACCCAAGCTGGCACATGGTGCCCCCTGGTACAGGGCTGCCCCCAGCACTTTCTCAGCGTCCCTTCCCAGCATGGCCCAGTTCTCTCTCCCAGAGAAGAGAAGCGGTACCCTAACTTCCCTCTCTCCTCCATTTCACAAGTGCTTGCTGTAGTAACTCTTGCTGTCTCACCTCTCATCCTGATAAGCAAGATGTGTTCCAGGACCTTTCCAAGGCAAGCCCAGCCCACCTGGCCTTCCGTCTCACCCTTCCCCCTGGTCTGCAGATGTTGCTCTCATAGGTGTCTGATGTCTCCCTCTCCTTAACTCAGCTTGTAAACAGGTTTTCATTTGTATGTGTTCTGTCTCTAATCCAAAAGGAACAGAAGTACTCTGCAAGAATGATTACATGCACAAACTCACTGTCTTCATCTCTCAAAATTCCTCCACCCACCGCAGTCCGGCTTCCTCCCTCCTCACCGGTCTGCTAAAATGCGCTCGTTGAGGTACTGACTGATGACACCTCCTTGCCAAAGTTGGCGATCTTTTTGGCCCTCATTCTTGTGACATGTGGCGTTGTGAAGCATCTCTTCCATTTGCTGCTGCAACATTTTTCCCTTCCTTCTCCTCCTGTCAAATTAATTCTCTGCTGGCTTCTCCGAGGGCTATGTGACATGTGTGGCCCAAGGTTCTGTCCTAGATCCTCTTCTTTTCACACTTAACATGATCTCATTCACCAGCACAGGCTCATCTCTGGCTCTGGCATCTCTGCTGAGCATCAAGTTCCTATATTGCTGCTATTTCTACAGATGTGGCAGAGTCAACAAGTTCCACAGTGAGTCCATGGGGTGAGGAGCGGTAGAGAATGTGCTCGGTGTGCGAGGGGCCCTGGGTTCAATCTCTAGCCCCAGAAAGGAAAAGAGAAAAAGACTCCACCATCTCTTTCTAGATGCCACCTGCTCCTTTGCTGATAGATGTCTCCTGCTCTAAATATCACGGGCTCCCCAGCCCAGAAGTATAATCACTTTATATTCATTTTCCTAAAGAATGGCTTCTGAACACTACATGGATGGGTTTCTCTGTGGATCAATTATCTTACACCATTGCCAAAGAATGAAGTTTGGTTCATAGCTGTGCTTCAAGTTAAAGGGTACTGGGCCCAGGAGAGGAAGCAGGTCTGGCCAGTATTAAAAGGAAAATATGGCACGTTGATATACAGTATATTATTATTACCAATTCCATTAAAAACTCAACATTTCTTTGGTGCACAGTCTGACACAAAAAAACTCTGGTTTCTTAAGTATGAACTAAGGCAGGAATACAGATAAGAACACACCTACTGGTGACTCAAGACGTCAGCTCACCCATCAGGAGACAGGACGATGGCCTTTCCACACCATTAACCTTGGGGTTGGGGTGTGTGTGTGGAGATTGCACACTGTCAGGAGGACACAGTAGATAATAACCGGTGTGTGCAGATTTTTGTTGGGGGTAACCCTTCTATACCACCAACTCACACAGGCACGGGTTTAAGAGCTACAGTAGAGTAAAGGAGGCTGACAACATTAACTGATTGTTTTGGTTACTTTTTTGCTGCAGGGACACAATACCCGGCACCCACAACTTAAGGGAGGACACATTACTTTAGCTTAGTTTGTTTGTTTGTTTATTTTGAGACAGGGTCTTGCTCTGTAGCTTATAGTTTTAGGTCTTAGACCATTCATGGAAGGGTCTGGCAGAAGCCTAGCTGGACGAGTAAGCAAGGCAGGGTGGAACTACAATATATCCTTCTGGGTCAAGTCCCTGTGATGGCCCCTTCTGGGTCAAGCCACCGTGATCCACCCCTTCCAACTAGGCTCCATCTCTTTCCAGCACAGGAAATCAATGGCTGAAGCCCCTAGGACTGAATCACCTTCCAAACATGTGGCTTTGGGGAACACCCCCAGATCCAAACCATAACACTGATAATCCCAGCACTGGAGGGACTGAGGCAGGTGAAGTGTTCTGACTTCAAGGCCAGCCTGGGCTACCCCACTGAATTCAGGACCAGACTGGGCTACAGAGCAAGACCCTGTCTTAAAAAAAAAGAAAAAGAAATCATCAAGCAGCACAGCGCAGTTTTGCTAATGGTCCTGATGCCACCAGTAGACACAGCAGCTGTGGGTCTCTGACACTGCAGCCCTTCCATTCTGGCTTATGCATGACTTGACACACTCTGTCAGACCAGACCCATTTCTCACAATGAGAAAGGGATGCTGCTTACACAGCCACAGCAGGCCTGTGATTGGTCCAAACTCAAGCCTCCTGATTGCCCCAGATTTCATTCTACTGCATAGTTTAAATTCAAGCTGGGCAGCCTTCTTTTGGAGCAGGTTTGGGGAGTACAGAAGAATCACAGCTGTCATGGCAGCTGCCTGGCTGCCTGGCTGATTGACAGCTGTCACATCTCTGCACCTTCCCTCCCCCCAAAAAAGGTAGGGCTCTAACCAGGGAATTTTCAGGAGGGCTAGCTATGTTAATCACAGCATACTGAAGTCTGAGAAGTTTGGGGATATTAATAATGGGTCCCAACTGCTCCATCTTGACCTTGGCCACATTAGGGTGGTGCCCCTCATCCTTCAGAGAAGCAACAAAAGTGGCTGGAGTGGTGACCGCTGAGCTGCACTTCCTATAGGAACAACCTTGAGAGCCATCCCAGGATAACTCTAGGGGTGTTGGTTGGCCACTGAGGCAGGCTCTCTTGCACCTCTTCCTGGCAGCCGGGTCAAAGGAAAGGAAGGGAGAACCAGGTGCTACTGTTCAGCTCACCTGGTCTCCAGGCACTCACTGTCTAGTAGGAGAGAGGAGTGCAATGACTGATTCCTGCTGGATGTGGGTGAAGGCCTGGGTCTCTCCAGGTGTAGCAAGAGAAAGGAGTGACTGCCCTGCATGTGCTGTATAAAATCCCCTGGGGTGGAGCCCCTTAACGGGGCCGGACACAGTTAACCTCTGGAGAAGCAGTGACACCCCTTACCTGGGTCTGCAACAGTTAAACTGTGAAGCAGGGAAGCTGACTCCCAAGGCGACAAAGGCGGGACAGACCAGGGCCTGCTTCCTAGGCAGGCAACAAGATCAGGCCAAGGACAAACTGTGCTCTGTAAGCTTGCTTTGTGTAAAAAGAAATTACCTCAGCAAACCTGCTATGGAGACGCCTCTCTGTGTTCCCTGCCGGCCCCCTACACAAACAGCATGAAAAAAGCCTGCCCCTGAGCTTGGCTCTGCCATTTTGGAGAGATTCAGGTGGTGTGGCTCAATAGTACGATAAACCTTCCTCTCACCTCCGACATTTTCCAGCTCTGAGTCCCGACTTTGCTGGGTTTAACTGCTGTTTTCTGCAACACATGGACAGGAAAAGGGGGTGTTGAGGAGGTGAGCGCAGAGGGGTGGTAGAACAGTCTAAAGAATGAGAGTGCCCGGCACGGTAGAGCGATGAGGGGCCTACCGGTGGTGTGCCATGGCCAAAGTCTAAACACAAGAGACTGTGGAGAGACTGGAGTGGCAGGAAAGGGCCCAAGCATAAGAACTCTGAGGCAAAGGGCCTGTTTAGAAAGCTACCGTAAAGACAGTGGTGTGGGGAACTGGGAAGAGGGAAGGACTGCTGACGCAACAGAGGCAGCGGGACAGAGGCGAGATGAACTCTCCCATAATAGGAAAGCGGCCTTGGGGAGACAAATATTTAGGAGGAGCTCAGGGGACTGAGGACCTAACAAAGGGAAAGGGGGTAACTAGTAGTGTCACGAGCTAGCAAGGAAGAGCTGTCTCAGGAATCATATCTAAACTTGAACACACCAATCTCAAGATGTGGGCAGCTGGAAATAAGGGTCTGGGAATCTAGACCAAGACTAAAGATACAGAGTTGAATCATTAGCACATGGTGACACAGACTGAGATACAGGAGAATCCAAAATGGGAATCCAAACCCAAATATATACCAAGAATGCAACTCAAAGTTTGCGTGACAGTCATATGAAAGCTTCCAAGTATCACAGCTTGTAGATCAGTGGGGAGTTATGTGTATGTGTCAGGCAAGTGCTGTACAACTGTGCTCCATACCTTTTACATTTTTTTATTTTGAGAAAAGGTCTAAGTTTCCCAGGCTGGCCTCAAACTTGTGGTCTGGAATTATAGGTGTGCCTCACTCACCTTGCCCAACTAACAATAATTCCTAATCAAGGAACTTTTTGTACATTCATTTCTTTTTTCTCTTTTCTTTTTTTGAGACAGGGTCTTGCTCTGCAGCCCAGGCTGGTCCTGAGCTCACTATGGAACCCAGGCTAGCCTTGGTGTCATGAAAATCCTCCTGCCTCAGCCTCCAGAGTGCTGGGATTACATGTGTGTGCCACCATGCCCAGTTTATGTGGTGCTGGGGAATCAAACCCAAGGCCTTGAGCTTGCTAGGTGGGTGCTTTAACCACTATGCCATTCCATCAGCCTGAGCAGTAATTCTTAAACAAGAACAGATTTAGCCAGGTGTGGTGGCCTATGCAAGTAATAATAGCAATCTGAGAGGCAAGGCAGGAGGACTGCAAGCAGGAGCAACCTAGTGAGTCCTTGTCTCAAAATAAAACGTTAAAAAAGACTACAGCTCTGGGTTCAATCCACACTCAAAAACAAAGCAGTTTTGTCTACAAGGGGATATCTGACAGCACAGAGAGTCATTTTTTATCTGTCACAACTTGGCCAGGAGGCAAGGGGGCAAATGAGCTGCCACTGCATCTAGTGGGTAAAAGCCAGGGAAGGTACTAGCCATCCTACAATGCACAGGATGGCTTTCTTCAGCAAAAGGGTTATCTGAGCTGGATGTGGTGGTCACACTGTACTCTCAGCTCCTTGGGTGGTTGACATAGGAGGATCACAAGTTTGGGGACGGCCTCGGCAACTTAGCAATATTCTGTCTCAAAATAAAATTAAACAGGGCGAAAGATATAGGTCATTTTGAGGTTCTGGGTTCAATCCTTAGTAATCGCCTGTTTCTCCTCTACGCCCCAAAAAAGAAAGAAAATAAATTACCTGGCCCAAAATAGTACAGGATTGAGAAGCCCTGTTCTAGGAGGAAAATGCTCAATGATAATTTGCTAAAAGAAATGTTGCTCCTGATACCTTCGAGGTGCTCTATAGGCCATAGACATTAAAATAAGATGAGGTGCGGAGGCTCAGGTAGGTTTTGTATTTCAGAAAATCTTTTTAAGTTCTTAAAGATCTGAAAAGAATAAATTTTCAGAGACTGCTATTCTGGAAAGAATCTCAAATTATAATAAATATAATTTGACTTTTTGGCAAACCATTAGGCAATATTTATTAAGTAACTTACAAATGTACATGCCTTCCTTTTCCTGGTAAACAGTCATAAGAAAACCCCAAAAGTCTATAAAAGTTATTGGGACATAGTGGCATATTCCTTTAGTCCCAGCTACAGGAGAGGCTGGAGACTGAGGTAGGACAATTGTTTGAGGCCAGGAGTTCAAGGCTGGCCTGGGCAATATAGTCAGACCCATTAAAAACCAAAAACCAGACCCAAGAAAATTATATAAAAGATATATTGCTTTCTTTTTTTGAGACAGGTCTTGCTCTGAGCCCAGGCAAGTCCTGAACTCATTGGTATAGCCCAGATGGGCCTTAGACTCAGGACAGTCTGTCCTGCCTCAGCCTCTGGAGTGCTGGGATTACAGCGTGTGCCACCATGCCCAGCTTTATGTGGTGCTGGGGAATTGAACTCAGAGCTTTGTGCTTGCAAGGCAAGCACTTTAACTGCTATGCCATTCCTCCAGCATTACATAGAGGATATTTACAACTTTCCAAATCCCGTTATGAGACCAAAATTACCCTAATATCAAAACCAGGGAACAAAAACATTGGAAGAAAACTACAGATCAACATGCCTTGTGAACACAGACACAAAAAAATTCAATAAAATTAGTAAGACAAATCCAGGGACTGTATACTATAACCAAGTGGGATTTTTGCCAGGAGTAGTAGGTTGACTCAACTAATAATTAATATAATACAATGAATTACTATGACCAATGTGGGAGACCTATATGACTTTCTCAGTTGACACAGAAAAAACACTGAACAACATCAAACATCTTTTCCTGATAAAAACATTCAACTAACTAGAAATTGAAGGGAACTTCCTCAACCAATTATCACTATTGGTGAAAATATCTCTCCTTGGACCAAAATCAAGACAAAAATGTCTACTCTGACTGCTTCTATACAATGCCGTCTGTACTAGAAGTTCCAGCCAAGGCAATTAGGCAGGGTAAAGAAATGAAAAGCATTTGTTATGGTCTAGATCTAGAATGTCCCTCAGAAGCCTGAGGTATTTGGAAGGTGACTGGATGGGAGGAGGTTTAACTGTATCAGCAGATTCGTCCACTGATGATTTCACGTGCTGTCGGGAGGTGGGGCCTGGCTGGAGGGGCAGTCAGCAGGGCACAGCCTGGAAGGGTGCATCTCCTCTCACTATGCCTACGCTTCACTGTTTCTCTTCATCCTGGCCACAAGGAATGAACAGCTTTGCCCTGGCTACCCCCTCCACCAGGCCTTTCCACCACTGCCAGCTGCCCATAAATGGACTGAGACCTTTTGAAACAGAACTAAAATAAGCTTTTCTTCCTTTAAGTTGTAGGTGTTGGTTCTCATATCCCAGTGACAAGAACCTGGCATCCAAAACAGCAAACAACAATCTAGACAACAGTCTATCATATACACAGAAAATGCTACAGAATCCACCAAAAACCTATTAGAGCTAATAAATTCAGCAAAGTTATAGGATACAGGAGCAACTTACAAAAATGACTTACACTAACCTTCACAGGATAATGCAATGAACAGACTCTGAGATTAAAATTAAAGCTACCTTTATAATAGCATCAGAAAGAATAAGGTACTTAGAGATATATTAAAGAAAACAAATACATGATTTGTACACTGAACATGGTAAAACACCGTTGAAAGAAATGACAGACTGAAAGCAATCTTTATCAAAAGTCCAAATGCCTTTCCTTTTTCTTCCTGAAATAGATAAACTGATCCTGAAATTCGTAAGGAAAAACAAAGAATCCAGAGCAACGAAAGACAATTTGGAAAAAGAACACAGTTGGAGGATTCATATTTTTCAATTTCAAAATTTAGCTACAAAGCTTGTCTCAGTTACTTTATCATTGCTCTGACAGAATACCTAACATCTGCAACTTATGGGAGGAAAGATTTATACAGCTCACAGTTTCAGAAGGTCACAGTCCACTCATGGGCAGTTGACAACAGTGGAAGCACACAGCAGAGGCTGTAGAGCTGCTCGGGGCATTGCACACGGAAAGCCCAGTGAGAGGAGCAAGTAGGCCTCCAGAGACTCAGGCAAGGCCAGAGCTTTCCCAGCAAGAAGCTGTAACCACATCATTTCTTCCTTTCTTTAGTTAGTTCAGGCTGTCAGCTGGATCCCCACCTGGCTGGGTGTCCCTCTCTCGCTTCCTGGCTCTCAAGTCAATAACATACCTGAAAGCTCTGCCCTCAGTACCCCTCAAGTCTCAGCAAGTCACCAGCATCTGCCCCTTCCAGCCAGGCGCCATCTCCCAACAGTACCTGGTTCCATAGGTATCCCACTACATCCAAATACATGAGGCTTTTGGGGGACACTCCAAATCCAAAACATAATAAAAGCTGAAGTCATCAAGAAACTGTGATACTGGCATAGGAAAAGAAATCATGGAATAGAACTTGGAATAGAAATAAACCCATGTATCTATGACCAACTGGTATTCCAACTGGTATTTTCTCTTTCTTTCTCTCACTTATTTTATCGTCCTGGGCTCAAACCCAGGGCTTACACATGCTAGGAAAATGCTCTACTACTGAGTCACATTCCAAACCTGGAAGAAGTCTATTTAATTCTTCAGACAACTGGATATTTACCTTTAAAAGAACAACATTCAGCTGGTTATGGTGGTGCTGGGCTTGTAGTCCCAACTACTCAAAAGGCTAAGGCAGGAGTATTGTTTTGAGCCCAGGCCAGCCTTGGCAACACAGTGAGATTCTATCTCAAAAAAAAAAAAAAAAAAAAGATGAAAAGAAAATCCGGACCCCTACTCATACCATATTCAAAAACTTAAAAAGACACAGTGTCAGGGCTGGAGGAATGGCACAGTCTGTTAAAACACTTGCCCTGTAAGCAAAAAGGCCCTGAGTTTGATTCTCCAGCACCACATAAAGCCAGCCATGGTGATGTACACCTGTAATCCCAGCACTCGGGAGGCAGGGGCAGGAGAACTGCCATGAGTCCAAGCCCAGCCTGGACAACAAAGTGAGTTCAGGACCAACCTGGACTACAGAATGAGACCCTGCCTCAAAAAAAAAAAAAAAAAAAAAAAAAAAAAAAAAAAAAAAAAAAAAAAAAAAAAAAAAAAAAAAAAAAAAAAAAAAAAAAAATTCCAGATCTAAACTATAAAACGTTAGATGATCCTGGAATGGAATGAGCAAGTTTCTTAGATAACACAGAGAGCTTGAGAAAAAATATAAACTGGACCACTCGCCCAGCACTGCAGAAAATACCTGAAGGAATCTGTGAATTAGAGATTCTAAAATTAAAAAAAAAAAAAAACATGGAAGAAAGGATATACCTGAAGAGAAAGTGTAACCAAAAAAGATATCTGAATCATTTGATTGGTATCCCTTTAAACACTGAAACAGTACCAACTGTCTCATAAAATCTGTGAATCTTCCCCCGTAATTATTAATTTTAATAGTATATGAGTTTACAAAACAATAATTATATTCAACATGGAGAAATGGTATAAAATATTTTAAAATGTGTGCATGAAGTTAGGGATGGGTAAGTAGGTAAAATGATAAACCAAATCTGACAAAATATTAGTAATTATTGAAATGTCAGTAAATAATTTAGAAAAGTAAAACAAAATCTGAATTAAGCATGTCACTCTATTACTTTAACTGTTGCATACTTATGTGATATACACTTAAGCTCATTTAATGTAGGAATTCGATACAGACTTAAGCTTGTTTAATGTAGCAATTCACTCATTTGGTCTTGGATGTAAGTTTATCCCAAGAAAACTGACTGATGCAATGACAACCTGAATGTCTTTGGAAAGTACAAACATTTACCTTTCAGTACTCCGCTAAGGAATATGAAATTTAATTTCTCTTTTTCTTTCTCATGTTTTCCAGTCTTATGAGTTTCATTGTTATTGTTCTCTTCTTATGTGGATGGGTGGGTGAAGCCATGTTAAAGAATTTCAACAAAAATATAGTAAGATACAGAAAAAAAGAAATTTTGGTAGATTGTCCCAATAAAGGGCTCTGCTGGACCCAGAGAAGAGGCATGGCCATGACCCAGAGATATGGCCACTGCAGCCCATTCTAGGGTGGGAAGCTGAGCTAATAAGTGGTGATTTGAGTGGTAAAGTGAGTCAGATGCAGAAGATTAAATATGTTAAATATCACATGGTTGCTCTGATTTGGGAAACCCAGAACACAGGCATTCTGTAGAACCAAATGGGTGTGACAGTGGGAGTTAGAGGGGATGGGGAGGGTGTGGGAGGGCCAAAAGTGGAGAGGAGAAGGGATCCTAATATTGATGTGGTATATACGTGCACAGAATACTCAAGTTCATTATACACATTACATATTGCATACATATATTAATAAAAATGGTGGGGGGAAAACAAAAAAAACCTGGGCTTCATTTATTTTTATTTTTTGGAGACAGGGTCTCCCTCTGTAGTCCAGACTGGTCCTGAACTTACTATGTAGCCCAGATTGGCTTCAAACTCATAGCAATCCTAGAGTTCCTGCTTCAGCCTCCTGACTGATGGGATTATAGGCATGTACCACCATGCCCAGCTACTTTTCATGTGGAACTGGGGAATCGAACCCAGGACCTTGTGCATGCTAGGCAAGTGCATTGAGTTATGCCTCTAGCCCCTACACTGGACTTCACAAAAATGAAATTCTCATGCATCAAAGGGCACTACAATGAATGTGAAAAAATTTACAGAATGAAACATCTGCCAATATTACAACTCAATTAATACAACTCAATACAAAATAGACAACTCAACTAAAAAAATAAGCAATAGATAAGTACATGCAAATCAGATGTCAAGGAGACAGTACCGTATACATGCAGGATGACTCGATACACAGGTCAGCATTAGAGCCCTGACCTCACATACACAAGGCTCTGGGTTAAGCCCCAGCTCCACAAAACCAACCAACCAACCAACACTGCTCACTGTAGGTGAGAATGTGGAAACCCCAATTCCCTTCACACCACTGTGGAGGACGTACTAGGCCCAGGCACCTTGGTAGTTGCTCAAAACGTTCAACTTAGAATCAACACATGACCCAGCAACTTCTCTCCTAGATATATACTCTGAAAAAAATGAAGACATGCGGCTATGAAAAAAACTGGAACTGTTTCAGTGAAGCATTATTCATAATAGTTCGAAAATATAAAATAGTACAAAATTCCACCGTGATCAAGGGAAAACAGAATCAGGTGCATCATATAACAGAACATTATTCAGGTGTTAAAGGGAATGGAGCACTGAGTATCACGCTGGGGATGAAGCCTGAAACATGATGTTAGGTGAAAGAAGCAGACACAGAAGGCCCCACGCCTGTGCTCCACGTGTGTGAGCACTCCAAAGCAGGCAAGCCCACACGGGGCAGGGTGGGAGAACCAGGAACAACTCAGTGGTACATTTTTGTTTTTCTTTTAAAGTTTTCTAGAATGTTTGTCTGTCATCAATAATTCCTCTTTTTCAGCTATTCCAAATGAGCTTTCATCTAACTAAACTGTTTTATATCTTCAGGAGTGGGGCTGGAGAAACTGCACAGCAATCAAGCACTTGCCTAGCAATCACTCAGCCCTGAGTTCAATTCCCCAGCACCACATAAGCTGGGTGTGGTGGCACACAAAGCACACATAATCCCAGCACCTTAGAGGCAAGAGGATGGCCTTGAGTCCAAGATCAGCCTGGCATACATAGTGACTTCAGGACCAGCCTGGGCTAGGGAGAGAGACCCTGTCCCAAAAAAGAAAATAATAAATGAATGAATAAATAAATAAATAAATTTATATCTTCAGGAGAAAGACTGACTGCATACTCTTTGACTAGGTTATGGTTTGGGAAAACTTTTCTACAATTTAAAATATGTTCCTCTTTCTTTCTGTGTTGAAGGGCTCTCTCCTGCAACATTCTGGGCCTCTCTCCTCAAAATCTGATTGTTTCCTCTGGAAACATTTCACCAAATTACTAGCTTTCCAAAAATTGTAGTCTGGCTGGTTGGTCATGGTTTCACACACCTATAATTTCAGCATGCTGGGAGGCTGAGGCTGGAGGATTGCAAGTCTGAGCCCAGCAACTATGTGACTTAGCAAGAGCATCTTTCGCAAAAATAAATAAGAACTTCATAAAGCTATGCATGCAGCTCAGTGCAAAAGCCCTGGTTCAGTTTCCAACAACATTTAAATGAAACAACACAGAAAACCGTAGTATCATACATAATAAATCAGTATTACAGCAGTCTGTGTTTTAAAACCAGAATCAGATTGACTGTAACTTTCTCTTAAGCCAAACGTATACTTTTTGCATGTATGGAAACCAGTGATACCTTGATGTCACATTTTTCTTATTCTGATTATGATCTTGTTGAAAGATAAATTTACAGGTCAAACCTAACATATTGTATTTCAATAAAAGCAAAGAGAAAAGGTCAGTCTCTTAAGGCTTCATAAAACAAAATACACAGGATCTTTTGCTGGCACCAGGGAGTGTTGGAAGTTGTTCGATCTTTGGTTTTTTATTTGTTTGTCTTGTTTTTTTGAGACAGCATCTTACTCTATAGCCCAGGCTGGTCCTGAACTCACTATGGAGCCCATGCTGGCCTTGGACTCACAGCAATCCTCCTGCCTCAGCCTCCAGAGTGCTGGGATTACAGGCGTGCACCACCACGCTTAGCTAACATGGTACTGGGGAATCAAACCCAGGGCCTCATGCTTGCAAGGCAAGCGCTTTCACTGCTGTGCCATTCCTCCAGCCCCAGTTCTTTTGGTTTTTATATCCATCTACGATAGCACTAGCACCTAAATTATATTAATACCAAATACTTTCAGATCTACAATCTTAAACCCAAAAAGATCACATATCACTAGGTAGGGTGTTGAAATGACTGGATATGTAATATTTTTAAAAAAATTTCTCCAGTTAGCATAAAGTTCTGCCTTTCCCAATGTAGCAACATTTCATTTCAAGGTCAAACACAGCAAGTCAGTATCTCTAAAGCTTTAATAATTCAGATTCAGCCATTTTAAGATAAAAAACAGAAGCTGGACGTGGTGGTACACACCTACAATTCTAGCACTTTTGAGGCTGAGGCAGGAGGACTGCTGAGTTTGAGGCTAACCTGGATTACACAGCGAGTTCAGGACCAGCCTGGATTACAAAACGAGACCCTGTCTCAAAAAATAAAAGATAAAAAGTGGGATAAGAGACTGGGGAAATTTACTTAAAATTAACTTTTATTCTGAATATCCAAGCTTGCTGATCCTTAGTTGACAGGTGGGGTTACCTGTCCTGTTCGAGACACACAAGCACTCTGCCAAGAGTAATTTCTGAATGGCAAATGTGGCTGTGCTCTCAAAATTCCTAAACAAGATGGGTACCCGGTGGATAGAGCGCTTCTACAAACCACTTTCTCCTCAACATCGTCTGTGTATTTGGATAGGCAGTAGTGTACACTCCATGCATCTCAGGAATGATAATCCTGAAGACATACTCTTTACATCCTTTATTTTCTGCCTTTCAAAATGTGGATATGAGCCAGCTGTGGTGGTGCACACCTATAACCCTAGCACTCGTGAGACTGAGAGGATGGAAAGGTCAAGGCCAGCCTGAGCTATAGTGAGCTCAAGGCCAGCGCAGACTACACAGCAAGACCCTGTCTCAGGAACACAAAACAAAAAACTGTGGATAGCTTCTGTCAGATAAACTGTAGCACCCACAGTATCTCTCTATAATTCAGTTTTTGTCTCTGAAACATGTCCAGGCTCAGGGTGCTGATGGAAGTGTCTTTTTCTTTGAGATGGCATCTCATTATGGAGCCTGGGATGACCCTGGACTCCTGGGATAAAGCAATTTCCACCTCAGGCTCTGGACACATGCCGTCTGCCCAGCCAATTGTTCCTTACAAACCAGGTACCTGCTCAGCTTCTCCATCCCTTTCAGTTCCTGTGGGTAGGTTATCTGTTTTGTCTTTATATAGTAATACTTCCAAGGATTTCAAAGGTTCAATAACTTTAACTCCTACTCTTTCAATCTGTTAATGGTCTGCAAGTCCAAAACTCCTGAACAGGTCCTGCTTTACATCTGGGTTTCTGCAGAAGTCTATTTACCTATTTGGTACCAGAGATTGAGCCCAGGTCTCTGTACTGACCTGCATTCTCAAGCATTTTATTTTTTTTTTTGGGGGGGGGTGACAGGGTCTCACTAAGTCACCCAGACTGTGCACGAACTTGTGATCCTCCTGCCTCAGCCTTCCAGATTACAGGTATCATCCCCTCCCATCAGTAAATGCCACTTTTTTTTGCACTCTCTCCCATCAGCAAAGCCCACTTTTTTTTTTTTTTTGTCATTAGAGATTGAACTCCAGGCCTCTGCTATATTCCCAGAACTTAATTTTATTTTATTAACTGCCCAGATGGGACTGAACTTGCAATCCTCCTTTTACAGCCTCCCGAAGTGCTGGGGTTACAGACATGCACCTACTTACTGAGGTGTTCTCTGCACGTGGGTTGCAAAGGTACATAATGTGATTTGAAGGTCCCAGTTTCCTGCATAACCAGCCCCTCTCCTCCAGAACCTAATCCAGTATTTCCCTCTGTATGAAGCCCATCTAAATCAGCAGCCAGAGGGGTGGTGGCGGGAGGATGTAACTCAGTATTAAGACTCTACGTTCAATCTCTAGTTTTTAATATGTGAATTACATCCCCCAAACGAAAAGATGTTTACTACCGCATACTTAATATTTAAAGAGACAGACAACCCAAATATCCAACAACAGAGGCACTTTTTTAAGATTCTGGCACCGACTGCACTGCAATTTGCAAAGTCGATTTAACAATGTGATATCCACCCTCAAAAATAAGACGAGGACAAGAGATAAATAGAAAAACGCACAGTTCCATGTGAAGTTCTGTTCAGTGCAAAATAAAAACCTTAAAAGTTTCTTGTTAACACAGCCCAATAAATTCCTCAAGTGGCCGCTTCTGTACTATTTCCCACCTCGCACTGGTATTTTTAACCCCATTTTACGAGGAAGAAACTGAGGCTGAGGGACTAAGCATGTACTCTGTCACAATTAGAGGTGGGACTGGAATTCCTGTTGGGTCAGGCTTCTGGATCTGGATACTCTAAGGACACCACTTCAAATATAATTTCTGGTTATTTACAAATCAGATTCTGAGGGGGTGGGTTTTGTTTTATCCAGGAAACTGTCCTATCAAGTTTTTCTTCATGCCGCGCTGTTCGATTTTCGTGCGCAACCTCGGGGTGGGGTGGGGGGGTGGGGTGGGGAGGAAGGTCGCGCTTTCTTAAGTCACTGAACTCTGCAAAAGTGTGGCAAGGCTGGCTTGGTCGTTAATGCACACCTCGCGCATCTCGGACCAGCGATCACTTCACTTTGCCCGTCTGACCCTTACACGGCTGGTGTTGGATCGTAAATCCTGCTTTAACGCAAGACGCAGCCCAAAGGCCTGCGATCCAACCACTGCCTTCAGCATCACGGCTTAGACCAAACGCTCCTTTAGGTCACAATTAGTGTCTGCCACCAGCGGAAACATGGGGGGAAGGGGGTCTCTTCCCCGGGTGTTTTCAATTGAAGATTCAACCCGGTAGGACCGCGCAGGCCCCGCGTGCCCACGAAGGCAGCGCTCCCGGGCCCGATCCCGACACACGCCCAGCTCAGGGCAGCGATCCACGTGCTTATTCCTTCCGGCCCTCTGACGCCCCTACCCCACCCACCTCTCCGTAAGGAGGGTGCCGCGGCTCCCCGCCGACGCCAACACAAACTTACGGGGTCAGAATCTTCTTTCTGCTTTACTCTCGGACTCGGACCTGCAGAAACACCAGCGTGTCGTTGAACGACCCGGAAAGACCCACGTACGGCGTTAGCCAGTAAGTTGCGCCTATTTTTGTGCTCTCTCAGCCGATAGGGCTACAGAGTTCTGCCCTGCTTACTCATTGGATAAGGCTTCTGTCTGTCGACGTCATAACACAAGCGGGCAGGCGTGTACGTCGGCTCCGCCTAGCTCTGTCACGCCGGCCCGGCGCGAGCGGCGGCGGCGCAGGCGACTGCGTAGGGAGCTGGGTTGCCGGGAACGGTGGGTCCTGGCTCCCCGGAACTCTCCTGTTGTTTGGGTGGCTCTAAAGCTAAAGATTGTGTGGCGGGGCTGGAGGAATCTTGCCTAGCGAGCGCCAAGTACCCGAGTTCGATTCCCCAGCCCCACGTAAGCTGGGCGTGGTGGCGCGCGCCTGTAATCCCAGCACTCGGGAAGCAGAGGAGTCCAAGGCCAACTTGGGCTCCATAGTGAGTTCAGGACCAGACCCAGCGAGACAGAGCGAGACCTTGTCTCAAAAAACAAAAAAAGATTGTGTGGCGAAAAGGGCAAAGAGGAGAGAAAGAAACAGGAGTACGCTCTGCCGTCTTCAGCAGTGACCTCAGGTGACTGACCCTAGCTCTGCGTGGCTTGAGCGGCCTTGAAAGAGGCGGGGAAGTTCTGAGCTTTGCCTACAAGGCCGTTCAAGGAGATTGGGCTGGGTGCACGGGGGGCCTGACAGGACAGAGCCTCAGAGGGCCGGTGATGGATGGAGTAGGCGGTGGTTGAAGAGTTGGGGTGTGGCAGAACTCGAACTGTCGCGTGGGGCGGCGGCAGCAGTTCTCGTCAAAGGTAGTCAGGGCCGAACCAGACAAGTAGCAGCCAGGCCTGAAAGGGTCGGGGGTGGGGGTGGGGGGTGGACACCGCCGGGAGAATCTCCAAGACTTGAGCTCCAAGAGGCAGTTGGAGTCCTTGGTTTCGGAGCTGGGGTCATTGGCGGAAGTGGGGAGGAAGAGTTGCTTGGAGGCCTGGGGAGTAAGTGAATAGCACACAGCCACCCCCGGACTCTACTGAATACCCCACCGAGGGGACTTGGGGGTGGGGACAGGATGTACCTTGGGAATTTGAAAGAGACTGCAGAGAAAGACTAAGGAACATCTGCAATTCAAGGCGCAAAGGAAGCTTGGCGTTGGGAAAGTCCAGCGGGATCTCAGCCTCAGTTTCCTCGACGGCGAAATGAGGGTAGGGAACCTGCTGCGGCTGGTTCTGAGGAGCAAATGGCTGTGATGAGGAAGCACCTCCTCCCGCGCTGGGTCTGCAGAAGAAGCCCTTATAAGTAGGGCGTAGTACCTAAGTGGTGATCATGTCATAATAATTACTATTTTTCATTTTATCCCAGAAAGCCACGGCAAACAAGTTTTTCTTTGAAGTAGGATCTAGACTGAATCAACATTACATTTGTTAACGTTTTAAAATGCAGCACTTTCCTAGTTGGTACTTTGGGCAGGGTTATTTTCTGAGCCCTCCACATGTGTTCATCCGTATACTTACAGCTTCCCAGTGAGCTGCGTGCTCTTAATATCAGCTCCTCACTTAGGAGTTGAGCGACGGGTTAAGTAACTCCCAGGAGGTCTCACAACACTTGAGTGGCCAAGCTGGGACTCAAACTCGGGTTTTCAATTTGGAGAATGCTCTCAAGACAAAAGCCATCTTGATGACAGTTGAAAGATGTGCCAACGTGATACAAAATATTTGTAACTCAAGCCAACAGGAAAGAGATAATTTCTCTAACATAGAATAAGCAATGACTGCACACATGATACAGAGGAGTAAAAGCTAGCACATGCCTGTGGACCCAGCAACTTGGAAGGCTGGAGCAGGAGGATCATTTGACCCCAGGAGTCTGAGGGCCGCCTAGGCAACACAGCATTACCTTTTCTCAGAAAGAAAGAGAAAAGAAAGCATGAAACTGTTCAATCTTACTTAGTGTAGGGAAAATATAGTTTTTATTTATTTATTTGAGACAGGGTCTTGCTCTCTAGTCCAGGCTTATCCTGAACTCACTATGTAACCCAAGCTGGTCGTGTAATTCAGGATAATCCTCCTACCTCAGCTTCCTGAGTGCTGGGATGACAGGCATGTGCCACCATGCCCAGTTTATGGGATGCTTAGGAATTGAACTCAGGGCCTTGTGCTTGCAAGGCAAGTGGGCAGGTGCTTTAACCACTGTGCCATTCCTCCAGCCCAAGAATATAGTTTAATATTCTTCTAATGTCCTTATGCCTGATCACATACTCACAATTGAATGCTTATACCTACTATGCCTAACAGCATAATAATACCCATTGAAGTTCTTATATAATCTTTAAGGAAGGCAACTTGACAATATATCCGTATTGAAGTTTTAAAATGCACATACTTTTGACTAGGCAATTATACTGCTAGGAATTTATTCTAAAAATATCTTTGGGGCTGATGGAATAGCTAAGTGGTTAAAGAGCTTGCCGGCCCTGAGTTCAATTCCCCAGCGCCACATAAGAAAAAAAAAATCTTTGCTTATATACAAAAATGCTTAGATACACAGCATTGTTTATAATAGCAAAAACCTTGAAGCAAACAATGTCTATTAGTAGAAGATTACTTTTTTCTTTTTCTTTTTTTTTCTTTTTCTTTCTTTTTTTTTTTTACAGGATCTTGTGTAGTCCAGGCTGGTCCTGAGCTCACTATGTAGCCCAGATTGACCTCAAACTCATGGTAATTTTCCTGTCTCGACCCCCCAAGTGCTGGGATCACAGGTGTATGTTATCACACCCAGTTTATGTGGTACTGGGAAATCAAACTCAAAACCTTGCACTTGCTAGGCAAGTGCTTTGACCCCTGTGCCTTTCCTCCAGCCCTCCCATGATTGATTTCTGGTGGAAAAACAAGGTGAAGAACACTAAGTATTATAATATACGGTATGAAAAGCGTGAGTGTTTGTGTGTGTGTGTACCTTTCTGAAAAGATACATAGCAACTGGTTTAATCAGTTATGGGAGGGAGTGTTGCTGGGGGATAAAAAGACAGGGATAGGAAGGAGTATTCCATGATATGTCTTGTGCCTTTACAATTTTGACTCTATTACTTATTAAAATATATAATTAATATATATGTTATATAATAAAAATATAATTATTAAAGTATATATGCTGGAGGAGTGGCATAGTGGTTAAAGTGCTTGCCTAGTGAGTACAAGGCCCTGAGTTCAATTCCCCAACACCACATAAAGCTAGGTGTGGTGGTGTATGCCTGTAATCCCAGTACTAGGGAAATAGAGGCAGGAGGATTGTGGTGAATCCAAGGTTAGCCTGGGCTACAGAGCGAGAAAAAAAATACACACACACACACACACACACACACACACACACACACACACACACACATAATTCATATACGTAATTTGAGCAAAACAACATCACATGTATGCAACCAACTGCAGTTTTTTGTTTTTTGAGGTAGGGTCTTGCAGTGTAGTCTAGGCTGGCCTTTAACTCGCTCTGTAGTGCAGGCTGATCTTGAGTTTTCTGTCTTCCTGCCTTAGCCATCCAAATCCTGGCATTACAGGCTTATGCCACCAGGCCCAGCTTCACTACTGCGATTTTGCAAAAGGGAGGGTCCTAGGTAATGAGAAAGAATGTTCTAGATGGTAGAAAGTTATATATCTCAGTAGTAATGAACCTGTTTACCAGTTATATGTGTATGTGGGTAAACGAAAGCAATTTCCGAGGATTTTATGCAAATACTGATAGCATGAAATGTTGAGACCCACAAACTCTAGGTTGAAATGTGTACCTTTGAAAAGTTACTCTTAGCTAGTTAATAGCCTGATATTAATAATATATGTTTGATGCATAAAACTTTTTTTTTTTGAGACAAGGACTCACTCAGCCCAAGCTGGCCTTGGACTCAGGACAATCTGCTTGCCTCAGCCTCCTGAGTGCTGGGATTACAGGTGTTCACCACCATGCCCAGCTTTATGTGGGGCTGGGGAATGAACTCAGGGCCTTGCTGAGTACCCCCCATGATGTGTTATACTTGCTTATATAGTTCATTAATTCATTTAACACGTATTTATTGAGAATTTGGAATGACAGGCCTGACTTAGAAAAGGAAATTCTTTTTGAAATAATCACAAACTAATAGGACTATTTCAACTATAGAACTTTACTCTCCTCCCCTGTGCTACCCAAAGATTAAGTGCTGACTTGGGGGCCCAGCACTCTGGAATACTTTTAGTTTGTATTTTCTACAAACACCAGCATTCTCCCATGTATTCAAAATATAACTGTCAAAATCAAAAAATTAAGTTTCACAGGCCTCAGCCATCAAATCCTCTGTCCCTTGAGGTTATCTCTCATTGTTCTCTCACTTTTCCTTATGGCAAAAAGCTCCAGTTCCAAATCATGTGTGGCATTAAGTTACCATGTTTCTTCCCACCCTTCCTTACCCTTCCCTTCTTTTTCCTTCTCTTCCATTTTCTTCCCTGCCCTGCCCTGCCCTGCCCTAGGCCAGCCCCACCCAGATCTGGGCCTGCCCTTCACACAGGTCCTGATAATATATTCCTGGCTGGCCTGGAACTTGCTATGTAGCCCAGGTAGCCTTGAATTCTGGATTCTCCTTCCTTAGCCTCCTGACGTTGGGATGATAGCCTTGTGCTATATGCCTGTGTCTTAAATTTCTTTCAGTCTAGAACAGAACAAGTCTTTTAAATTTTATTCCAGGACCTTGCCACCTTCAAGGATTACAGCGCAGTTAAGGATTACTTGAGATTGAACCCATGCTAGGCAAGCACTCTATTTTTAGGTCACATACCCTGCCCTTTTTTTTCTGAAAGAGTTTCATTACATTGCCCAAGCTGACCTTGAGTTGTGATTCTTCTGTCTCAGCCTCCCAAGTAACTGAGATTATGCAGCTGGGATAATATATACACCACTGTGCCTGGCAAAAGAAAAAAAGTTAAAAAATAAATGTATGTGTTTATGAAGTCATGTATATACCTTACTCCTCAAGAAACACGCAACATAGTTATTTAGGGACGTGATTATGTCTTCCTATGTTTTTGTGAGGGGCTTTTGCCATTTTAGGCTTCTTTATAGCATGGAACTGTATTTCCTTTCCCAGGCTTGATCCTTGCTGTGCACCTATCCCAGCCATGAGGGAAGGGGGTCTCAGCCATTAGGAATGAACGAGGCCCTTTCTCCGACAGACGCTCAGGTAAGCCCTAGCAGAGGTTGGTGCTCCAACCCGTGCTTCCATTTGTAGGATTCCTCAAGTATTAAATCATTTCTGCTTCTCTGTTAAGCATTTTCAAGCCCAGGTTCTTCTTCTAGGAATGGTATAGTAAATGAGGAGAGTTTTTTAGAATACTTCACAGGCTTTCATGAGCATTGCATGATTCATTCCTCAGCAAGACAGAAGTATCGAAGAATGCACACAGTTTCCTGTGACTATCAGTGTCAACAGCTTTATAAACATAAAAAAAAATAGAAGGAAGGGAAATTCTGCAGAGTAAGGACAGAAAAAAATAATAGAGGGGCTCGAGGAATGGCACAGCATTTAGAGCACTTGCCTAGCAAGCATGAGACCCTGAGTTTGATCCCCCAGCATTACATAAGCCAGGCTCAGTAGCCCACACCGTAATCCTAGCACTAGGGAGATTGAGGCAGGAGGACAGCTGTGAGTCCAAAACCGGAGCCTGGGCTCCATAGTGAGTTAAGGACCAGCCTGGGCTACAGAGAGAGACCCTGTCTCAAAAAAAGGCATCTAATTATTCTAAGTCTTCCTGCTTCCCTGGTTTCTTCTTCTACATTTGAATTTCTGCTTAACACGGATAGGAGGCTTGCCTGAAGGGGACGTGAGGAAGGGATTGGGAAGAATTGGGTCAGTCTCACCCTAGGAAACCATGGAAGGACTTGAAGCTGAACTGAATTCATCAAGAACCTGGCGGGTGCCTGTGAGAGGCTCTTAAAAAAAATCTGCTGTGAGGTGGGCATGGTGGTGCATGCCTATAATTCCAGCAGTCTGGGAGCTTGAGGCAGGAGGATCACAAGTTTGAGCCTTGCCTGGGCATCCTGGCGACTCAGCAAGACACTGTCTCAAAAAAAGAAAAAGACTAGACCAGCATGAAGGCCCTGGGCTCAATCCCCAACACTAATATTGATAATAATAATATCTAACGGGGCCAGGTGTGGTGATGCATGCCCATAACCTCAGCTACTAGGAAATGGAGGTGGAAAGTGACAAGTTGAAGGCCTGTCTGGGCGATATGTCTCAAAAAATAGAAAGGACTGGGCATGTCCCGGACTTATTGGGGTATGGGAATCTGCTAGAAATGTTGTTCCTAGCTCCAGGAGGGTACATACTTGGTGTGCAGTGGCAATCCGTTGGCAATAAAAGGGTCAAAACCCCTAAATAGTAAAAATCTGCCCTGCCCAGTTTATACCAAAGAGGTACGCAACAAAGAGGGAGCACTGGACTTTGGAACAGACTCCCTCATACGTTTCCGGGAGATGCCTGCCCGCCCATCCTTTCCTAGGCGACACGCACCAGCCTTAACTGAAACAAGAATCCCCCTGAAGCTGCAGGGAACCATCCTGATTCTCCAGATGGTAATTTTAGATACGGAGTTCTTAGGCACAGGGCAGCCTTCCCAGGAGATTGTGGGGCTGTGCAGACGTCCTTCGGTGAGCTCATCTTCCTCTGAGATCCCTTCTCATATCCTCAGATCCCTGTAAAAGACCTCGACCTCCCAGCCTGGCATGTGGATTCTCTTTTGAAACTCACTTGCCGTTCCTTGACAGTGTACTCTGACGTATATAAACTTGTAACCTGGGGCTTAAGGAACGTTCAGAGGTTAAAGCATTTGCCTAACAAGCTTAAGGCCCGAGTTGATTTCCCAGCACCACATAAACTGGGCATGGTGATGCGCGCCTATAATCCCAGCACTTGGGAGACTTAGGCAGGAGGATTGCCTGAGTTTGAGGCCAACCTGAGCTACATAGTAAGTTCAGGACTAGCTAGACTACAGAGCGAGACTGTGTCTCAAAAAAAAAAAAAAATTCTCTTAACCTGTCAATTCTTTCACTGGCCTGCAACACCGGTTCATAGTCGCCATCTTGTATAACAGGATGAAACGGGGATGATGGAATGAGTCTTTCTGTTGTGTTTTCTGGGCTCACGTCCGTAAAATCAAGTAAAGTAAGAAACCTCTTCAGCCTCAAATTGTGTCTCGTCACTGCCCCCTGTCTGTCAGGTACCAATGGGCTCTCTCTGATCACAAAATTCATTTCTTCTCTGTTCCAGATTTGACTATCTAATTCTCTGTAACATGGTAAAGGAGGTAATTTGAAACACTGTTGACCCCACCTTTCCATATTAGAAAAACTACATTATGGATAAACAAGACCACATATTTGGAAGCTTTTGGTATACCAAATGGAAGACACCCCTTTTGTGAAGTTTATTGTTAGCTGCCATCCAAAATATAACCTAGAGGTCAGGACTAGGTGCTGTGGAGCCACTTGGCTTCTGCTCCAATTCCCGCTCCTTCACAGTTTTGCCGTGGGATCTGGGCATGTTACTTGATGTCGCTAAAAGATGACAAGCGCTTACTTCCATGTAAGGACTAAATGCACTCTGCTTCTGCAAAGCACTTGGAATGGTGCCTGGCCGATGGTGAGCACTCCAGAACTCCTTAACTTGAACCCAAAATGTTGCAGGACATCCTTCCATCTCAAGTGTAATTGGTTTCCAGGCTTCTGTTTTCCCATTCTGAGGCATGGCTGTGGCTTCCCTTCCATCCTTGAAGCAGCAGCCCTCTTCCTCAAGACCAAGATGGAGCCAGGGCCTGTTTCTGCTGCAGTTGCTTCACCATCTCCTCATGGTGGAGGTTTTAGCAAAATAAGCTGTTCTCTCTGCAAATGGTTTCTTCTCACTGCACCTCTGTGGACAGTGTCTGATGGTGGGGTTGGCTCATTTTCTGGAACCAAATAAACATTTGTTCCCAGTAGCCCCACAGTGCTAGTGCCACCTTTAACGAGCGGCATGTTGCCTACTGCTGCAGGAGTCATTAGGGAAGCCCTGATGGAGTTCTCTTTATTGCTAGGGGAGGTGTTGGATGCAGGGAAAACACAGCTGGGCACCCTGCCCCCAGCAGATCCCGCGGTGCAGGCAGCCAGGGCAATCATTCTCAGCCTTGTGAAGTCAGGACATACATTCTGAGAGAAATAAAGCTGGTTGAGATAAAGGATTTGGCTGGGGGGAGACTATGAGCTAGAGTCCTTTTTTCAGTTTCTGAAATTTTGAGTAAGTTGGTAATAAGGTAGTGCAATTTAAAGCACACTTCCTAAGGGGGTAGCAACTCGAGCCATGCCTTATTAAGGAACAAGCCATGCCCTGAGCTGGTTTCTTTGTCAGACATGGTACACCCTGTTGCTCTGTAAATATACATTTTAAGTGCTGAGGATTGGCTGAGCCATTGGGGACATCATCAGAATAAATAAGATCCATCACGGTGCAAAATACACAGAATGGATGCTTGTGACAAAAATCCCTTGGCTCCCTTCACTATGAGACTGGTTGGTTTGCAGGCAGGCCTGCAAACATCCTGAGATCGTACACAGCCAGAGACCACTGAATTTATATAGACCACAAGATTGGTGCAGAAGCAGGTTTGCCGCCACTTGCTTCCTGTGGGCAAGACTACAACAAAACCTTCCAACATTCATAAGTGCTGGCTTGGGATGAGGTTGCTTTTGGCTGGCTGGATCTGTATTCGTTTGTTAGGGCTGCTGTTGCACAATGTCCCAGATTGAGTAGCTTTCAACAATAGAAATTTATTTTCTCACAGTTAGTGAAGCTGAGAGTCCAAGACCAACCACATTGTTGGTGTGGTTGGTTTCTTCTGAGGCCTCTTCCCTTTGTCTGCAAGCAGCCCTTCCTCTGTAGGCAGTAGCCCTGGTGTCTTTCTTTGTGTTCAAATTTCCTTTTTTATAATGATAACAATCAAATTGGGGTAGGATCTGCCCTGATAATATACTTTTAACTTAATCACCTCTTTAAAGGCCCTACCTCCAAACTTAGTCATTAGTTAGCTTCCCTCAGTTTTGGGGGGAGGAGGACCAATGTAGCCCATCATATGATCCAATTAGTACATATATTGAGAATAATCGACAGTTTTCACTATTGGAGAAGGGGGCCACACATGTAGAAGGAAAACTAGATTGGAATTGCGGTACTAAAGTGAAATGATGGGGAAAAACACATAAAACATTTACTGATGTAAGTATGTTACTTGTTCCCTTTTTCTGGCCACTGAGATGGTTCAGTAGCAGCTACATCCCTGTAGCTATAAGCATACATGCTGGTCAGATCTTGGTTCCTAAATACCATCTTTGAAAAGGAGCCAAGGTTTTTGTTGTTGTTGTTGTTTTGAGAAATAATTCCAGGGTGACAGCAGAGAATTTTTTTTTGTGTGTGTGATGGTCCTGAAGATTGAACCAGGGCCTTAGATATGCTAGGCAAGCGCTCTACCACTGAGGTATATGCCCAGCTCCAGGGCAGAGAAATTCTAAGATGTGTATGGAATGTCTATTTTTGAGTGGACTCCTACTGGTTGCTTTTACTTGAACAGCAAAATGAATGATGGTAAGAATGGATTCAGGTGTTTGCCTTGCAAACACAAGGCCCTGAGTTCCATACCCCAGCACCACAGAAACCGGGTGTGGTGGCGCATGCCTCTAATCCCGGTACTCAGGAGGCTGAGGATTGTCGTGAGTCTGAGGCCAGCATGGGCTGCATACTGAGTTCAGTATGGACTGCAGAGCAAGACCCTGTCTCAAAACAAACAAAAAAAGTGCTTAAAGGTGCTCAGTTAATCAATAAGAAGGCAAAAATGATCAAGGAAGGAGCCTAAAACATATGAAACAAGTGGAAAGCATACAATAATGTTATCATTTATTTAATTTATATATTTCGAGACAAAGTCTCCTTCGGTAGTCCAGGCTTTTTTACTTGTTTATACTTTGGGTGTCTCATACCATGTGATATTTTTGCTTCTGTGTCTGGTTTGTTTTGCTATGCATCATGGTCTCAAGGTACATCCCTTCTCCTACAAATGACTCAAAGTTATCTTTCTTTATGGCAGAGTCATAGTCCATTGTGACATACATATTTTCTTTAGCCATGTGTCTGTTGATTTCAGCAGCTTCTAAGATTTTGCTAGTATGACTTGTGCTGTTGTAAACATGCATGTGCATGTGCCACTGTAAAATGACATGTTTAACTTTTTTGGAAAGCTACCCAGAAGAGGTATAGCTGGGTCCAGTGGAACTTCTGTTTCAGCTTTTCTATGCAGTTTCCATATTGCTCCCCATAATGGTTGTGCCACGCTGTAGTCTCATCCACATTGTCAAAGGGCTCCTTTCTTCCCACAACCTCACCAGCAAGGGTGGGATTTTTGAGGTCATGTTAACAAACATTTTTACTGGATCAAGATGGAGTCTCTGTTGTTTGATTTGCTTTTCTCTGATAGCTAAAGATACTAAATGCTTTTTCATGCATTTATTGGCCATTCATCAAAATGGAGCAAAGACCTAGATATAAAACAAACATTGAACCTGCTAGAAGATAAAATAAGCAGTTTTTTTTTGAGATGGTCTCACTTTGTAGTCCACGCTGGTCCTGAACTTACGATGGTACCCAGGCTGGCCTTGGACTCACAGCAATCTTCCTGTCTCATCTTCCCGAGTTCTGGGGTGGCATGTGCCACCATGCCTGGCTTATATGGTGCTGGGGAATGGAACTCGGGTATTTAGCACTTGATTTAGTGCTTGTTAGGCAAGTGCTTTAACTACAGAGCCATTCCTCCAGACCCCCAAAGATGCAAAACTGTTGAATATAGGCATAGGCAAGAATTTTCTCAACAGAATACCTGTTTCATTTGAGATAATACTATGAATCAACAAACAGGATTATATTTAATTGAGAAGTTTCTGCACAGCAAAGGAAACAATCTGTGGAGTGAAGAGAGAACTGATAGGATCAGAAAAAAATTTTAATGTCTATTCCTTGGACAGAGGACTAATATCTAGAATATACAAAGAACTGAAAAATATTAAATGCTCAAAAATAAAAGGCGTCTCATTAAAAAAATAGCAATTGAAACTAGATTTCAGGGCTGGAGGAATAGCCCAGTGTTTAAAGCGCTTGCCTTCCAAGTGCTAAGTACCTGAGTTCAGTTCCCCAGCACCACATAAAGCAAGGCATGGTGGCATGTGTCTGTAATCCCAGCCCTCTGGAGGCTGAGGCAGGAGGGTTGCCTTGAGCCTGAGGCTAGCCTAGGCTATATACTGAGTTCAGGACAGCCTGGAGCTATATGAGACCCTGTCTCAAAAAAAAATTAAGTTTCATATCACATAATTTTTATAATGTATTCTTAGGAAAACACAGTATTGAATATGGCTATAATACTTCTATTTTTTGTGTTTATTTGTTTTGAGAGGCTTAAAAATAAAAAAATAAAAATAGACTAGTTTATGAAACTAGTTATACAGTGGAACATAACTGTTGTACAAGAAAGAAAAATATGACAAGCATTTTGAGAGGTTTCATTGTAAAACTCTAAGGCAGCAAATTTGGGGTCCTAGAGGTAATGAATTATTTATTCTCTCAAGTCTGACTCAAGAAGAAATGAAAAATACAGAAGAGATTACTTACCACAGAAGGAATTAAAGAAATGCTTTAAAATCTGTCATTAAAAAAAGGACCCAAAGTGCTTGCTTTGGCAACACATATACTAAGACAGGGACCCAACGTTTGGAGTTGCAGCTCAGGGATAGCTTTTCTGGCATGCTCAAGGCTTTGGGTTCAATCTTTCATACTGGAAGGAAAAGAAAGAAGGAAAGAAAGAAAGAGAAAAAGATCAGGCCAATTCAGAACTGAATTTTTACCTAACATTTAAAGAGTGGACGATTTTGAGGTTATTTGCACTATTTCAAGCTACAGAAAAATTATAATCCTTTAAAATTCACTTTATAAAACCAGTATTACTTTACAACCAACACATGGTAAAAGTATACCAAAAAGAGAGAGAACTATGAGTCAATCTTGCTAATAAATATCTGCTTATAGAAATTCTATAAAAAGCTCCAGTAAATAGAATGTAGTGGAAGGGTCCTGGCAATATATCAGAACCAACTGTCCGAGCCAACCAGAGGCTATGGAGGTGATTCAATATCAAAATATGTCTCATAAAATCCATGAAGTAAATAATGGAGGAAACCATGGGGTCATAAGAGGACATTTGATGAAATACTTATTGCTAACAAAAATTCTACGAGAATAAAAAGGGAAATAAATACATCGAAAACCATTTACTAAAAACTATCAACAGATATTATCTTGCCTAATGAAACATGAAAACGAAAACTGAGAATCTCTATTTTTTTTTTTTTATTTTTGAGGCAGGATCTTGCTAGGTAGCAACATATATTATGTTGCTTACAGAGTTTTTCTACATGAGGTAAAGTAATCTTAGGCTTTATACAGAGAGTAACTGAGATACCCTGGAAAAATGCAAACATCAGAATGTGTTGGTAAAGGAATCATCAGACAGGGCAGTGAAACAGCTGAGACTCCAGAGTTGGTTCACTTGAGTGGTTAATACAGAACAAAGAAGTTATTTGAATTTTGTAGATAAAAGATGGCTTGCTTTCTTAGTGGCCTTGGTTCATTTGGCTACCCTGCTGGGATAAAGTAGCCGGAGAGCTTTGTCTTGCTTTGCATACACAAAGCCCAGGTGGAGAAGACAGACAAATGTAAAGGAAAAGTAGTTTCTAAGAGAATCTAGGAGACTCCTTGCATTTTCTAAGGATTAAAGAAATACTTCCAACCAGTCCTGGACCCGAAGTTACAGAGTAAATGCGCAGAGGTAGCGTCAGCGATGGAGATGGGATTCAGAGCTCTTTCTCCTCCTTTCCTCCCTCCCTTCCTTCCTTTTCTTCCCCTGCCCTCCTCTCCCTTTGGCTTTCTCCCCTTTCCTTTCCACTGGGACTTGAACCTGGGGCCTTGCACATGCTGCACTCATAGCCCCTGATAAAATAATCTTACACATCTTACCTCTTATAAATGAATGAAAAAAATTCTGATTGGTGCCAGTAGGACTTATTCTATCATATTCCAATAAAATGGGAAACAGATATGGAGGAATTCACAGAAGAAATATCTAATGGCCATATGCCAACACGGTCAGATGTTCTGGTGGTCAGGAGACAGCCACTGCCAGCACCTGGCTGTATGGTAGGAAAAGGCCAGGCTTTTTCTGTGTCCTGAACATGGTCATGTTGTTTGGTCTCTCAGGAAGCCACTCGAGGGCTGGATTCCAACCGCCTATACATAAGCTGTACTGTTTAGACAGTGGCCCAGACTTGGGGAAATGAAAAATAACAATGAAATGTTGCTTTTTAGCCTTTAAGCTGGCAAAAAAAAAAAAGCAAAAACAAAAAACTCCCTGTAATATGTGCTCTCACCCTCGGCTGGAGGAGTTTTAAAGCGTGTTAGCCTTTTTGGAAGGCAATCTGGTGAAAATTAGTAAAATTAAAAATACATATTCCCTTTGACCCCAGAATCCGGCTCTTAGGAATCTCTTCCATAAAAATAAAAGTGCTAATCTGCAAGGACATGTGTGCAGGAATGTTTATGGCAGCGTTGTTTGTAGCTGCCCAGAACCGGAAGCATGGGGCATGGGCATTAATCAGGAAATGGCAGAAAAATTAAAATATACTGCTCCATAGACTATCATACGGCCACTAAATGGAATGAATTATGTAGCCCGGCCAGATGGCTGATGGGAGAGATTGCCGTGAGATCCTGGTGAATGAGAAAAGGGAGTTGTGAAGGGAGTATGCTGTGATTCCTTCCTTGTTAAAAAAAAAAAAAAAGAAAAGAAAAACAGGAGCTGAAGGAATGGTTTAGGGGCTAATGTGCTTGCCTTGCACACTCAAGGCCCTGGATTCAATTCCTCAGCACCACATCAGCCGGGTGTGGTGGCTCATGCCTCTAATCCCAGCACACAGGAGGCTGAGGCAGGAGGATTGCCATGAGCTTGAGGTCAGCCTGGACTACAGATCGAGACCCTCACTCAAAAAAACCAAAACCAAAACCAAAATCAAAAACCAGAAATCTTCTCTCTATATGTTGGTGTACGCCTACCAAGAAACGTGTGGATATGTTCTAGGTTGCTCATGATTGGGGGAGCCGAGGAAGGAAATTTGTCCATATACCGAGTCCCATTCGTGGGCGCCATGGGGATGTCTGTGCCGAGGGTGAGAACACACATGGGTGCACACGTGTGCACGGTAGAATGTTTACCTCCTTGTTCCTGTCTAGGATAGTGACATTTTCAGGGACTTTTATTTTCACGATTGTGTCGTTAGGTGGTGTTTCAATTCTTTATAATGGGCATGCATTATTTTTATATACAAGGAAAGGATGAAATTATTTTCACTTCGAAAAGAAAATAACATTAAGAAACAAATCAGCTGCCGACTCCTAACACTAGCATGATGCGGTGACATGCATATTCTGATTTAGAGTTGTGGGGGGCTCAGCTTGGAAAGGGATGGAAAGGAGTGAACGCGGGCCTGCCGATTGCTCTGGAGTATTCCCTCCCATGCAAGTTGTGGGGCAGGTGGGAGAGTGTGTGACCCCGGGCAGGTGTGTGTTACAGCACGTCTCTTTGATGGCTTTACTGTGTCAGCAGAATTATTTGCTGCTTTTGATAACTTTAAGGAAGTTTTCAGAGAAGTTTGATGTTTTGGTGCAGAGTGTTTTATTTTTTTTTGAGTCAGGGTTTCACTCTAACAAGTTATAGATTTGAGATTAAAATTCTTTTTTTGTGTTTTGAGCTCTAAAGTCGAGTTAGTTAGATTGCAATTTAGAGACTAGGAAACTTGTTGATGTTATTTTAAGCAGAGGTGGCTAGTTAGAAAGGGCTTGCTCTTGCTGGATGTGGTGGTGCACTTCATAATCCCAGTGCCCAGGAAGCTGAGGCAGGAGGGTCTAGGAAAGGTCAAGTCTAGCCTTGGCTATATAGGAAGATCCTGTACAAAAGAAAAAAAAAAAGGAGAGGAAGAAAAGAAAGAAGTTGCTTTTGTTTGCTTTTCTTTAGTTATCCTTTGCAAACTGGGAAAACAAGGAAAATGTTTTTGTCTATAGAATGAGGCTCCTGAGACTGTGTCTAGGAAGTTTTTGAGAGTTGCTTAAATGGGTTTGTAGGGATAAAGGGCTTTAGCACAGTGCCTGTAATTGGAAGGTGTGATTTGTTCTTGCCTAGGAAACACTTAAAATTTTTTAATGGCTTGTAAAGTATTGATGCAGTTTAAGATTCTGAGAGAGTCTGGAGGAATAGCACAGCAGTTAAAGCGCTTGCCTAGCAAGCACAAAGCCCTGAGTTCAATTCCCCAGGTCCACATAAGCTGGGTGTGGTGGCACTCAACTGTAATTCTAGCACTAGGGAAGCTGAGGCAGGAGGATTGCTGTGAGTTTGAGGCCAGCCTTAGCTACATAGTGAGCTCAGGACCAGCCTGGACTACAGAGTGAGGCCCTGCCTAAATATACAAAACCAAACCAAAACAAAACACTCTGAGAGAAAGTCAAAATTACTTTGTGTATGATATTTCACCCAACACCGTGAACTGGTGGTCACCAAGTTCTGTTTGATAGTAAAATTCAAACAGAGGTTACAGACAGCCAATTTATAATGAGATTCAGGGACTTAATAGAATGTTAAAATTGCTTTGATTTTTAAAAATAAATGTGTTTTGCAATAAAATCGGTGTTATGGATTCTCTGTTTGGGATAGGAAAGTCTAGCCTTATGGGATATCTAGATTTCATCAAAGATGTTGTTTGAATAATTAAAAATAGAACTTACTGAATGTCCTGCTATGAAGATGAATGATAGGGCTTTGCTCTGGGGCTTGGTGTTTTGTTTCATCCTGCTACAGTTTCCTGTCACCTGTATGACCTCTGTGGTCTGAGTGCAATTTCTACCGAGGCCATGGTTCCCTCCTCTCTCCTCCCGCCTCAGTTTTGGGATGAGCTCCTTGGACCCCCTGCTGGTAGAGCACTCTTGGTGGGGTGGCAGAAGGTCAGGAGACCTGGAGAAGAGGCGGGAGAAGTCTTGGTGCCCTGCCTTAGCTGTGAGTCTGCAAAAGAAACCCCTTGCAGGGGCCTCGGATTTTAAAAGTACCTGGTGAGTGATGCCAACAGTGTGAGCCCAGAGCAAGCAGGAGGACTCTGCCCTTTCTCCCACTCCCTTCCTGGAGTCCTTACTTGAAGCAGAAATCAATCAAATGTGGAGGCCAGTTGATAGTCTGAAATTTTTACTCCTAGAACTCACCTCTCTGCCCTATATTTAGAAATGTGAAGGGGCTGAAGGAATAGCACAGCAGTGAGAGTGCTTGTCTAGCAAGTGCAGAGCCCTGAGTTTGATTCCCCAGTACCATGTAAGCTAGGCATGGTAGTGTATGTCTGGCATCCCAGCACTTGGGAGGCTGAGACAGGAGAACTCCTGTGAATTTGAGGCCAGCCTGGACTACATAATGAATTCAAGACTATCCTGGAGTACAGAGTGAGACTGTCTCAAAAAGAAAAAGTTGTGGAAAAGAAAGAAATATGAAATAATTCCAGCCTGCTTTGATATCTCTTATTTATTTATTTATTTATTTATTTATTTATTTATTGAGAAAGGGTCTCACTCTGTAGCCCAGGCTGGTCCTGAACTCACTATGGAGCCCAGCCTGGCCGTGGACTATCAACAATCCTGCCTCAGCCTCCCAGGTGCTGGAATTATAGGTGTGCACCACCGTGCCTGGCTTTATGTGGAACTGGGGAATCAACTCACAGCCTTGTGCTTGCAAGGCAAGCTCTTTAACCGCTGTGCGGTTCCTCCAGCCCTTGGTGCTCTCTCTTAATGGGTTTGTCTGGGGACGTGGATCTGTGTCCCTTCCTCAGTGGTCCCAAACACGCTTGATGCATTTAAATCATCTGCTAGGGGCTGGATTAATAGCTCAGCGGTGAAATGCTTGCCATTGCAAGCCGAAGGCGGTGGGTTCGATTCTCCAGGACCACATAAGCCCAGCGTGGTAGCACGCCTGTAATCTTAGCACATGGGAGGCTGGGACAGGAGGATTGTCTTGAGTTCAAGGTCATCCCGGGCTTCATAGTGAGTTCAGGACCAGCGCGGGCTACAGAGCAAGACCTTGTCTCTAAATAAATAAATAAATAATCTGCTTTCCCTTAATTTTTCTAGTCCTGGGAAGAAGCTTGGAATGTTCTTCTGAGTTTGCGTACAGTCTGCACCTCTGCGTCTGCCGAGCGTCCGAGGTGTCGATCTCCCGGTTTCCAGGCGTCCTTATTCAGGGCTCCACTGTCCGCAGGAGCTTCTGCAGAAGGCAGGGCAGGGCAGGTCTATTAAGATTAAACAAAATGAACGTAGACTGTTTTGCCGGAAGTCCAGTTCAGGAAATGGACCCTTCAGGGGAGTCAGCTACAGGCTGCGGTACAGACACTCACGTGGGAGGAATCGAGAAGACCTGTAGGTTTCCTGAGCAAAGAAAGCAGCAGCCCAGGGCAGGCGGCACCTTACCCGCCGTGGCAGGGCGTGTCCCTCCGTGGCTGGCCCCACACGCCACCCGGACACTCCGTTTACTCTGGGTCTTGCAGGCTGGCGCTGTTTTCTTTCCAGGCACGAGGGGAGCAGTCTTGTTCTGCATATTGTTGAATTCACTGAACATACATCTCCAGTAACCCATGGACTGGACCGATAGCGATTTGAGCTAATCTGTGTGATTATTTTTTTTCTCCTGTTAGCGAGTGCTAGCTTTGGCTATGGGCCTGGGCATCCAGTATGTTTTACTGGCCTCGCAGTATGGGCGATCATGGCTAATCTTTTCTCAGAGGCAAAGACATTTATTCATCCAACAAACATCTTGTGAATACCTACCACCTTCTAAAACCTTATCCCGAAATACTAATTTTCATTATGTTTGAGCTTCTGAATCCTTTCCTGCCTTCCAGGGAGAGGCTTAAGTATTGCCGTTTTTAGTTTCTTCTGAGGCTGGAACTGATTGGGGTTTCCCACCTTTGAGGCTTTCCAAGGGTGTCCTCTCTACTAACTAACACTAGAGGGCGCTCGATTTCCAGTAACAAATTTGAGCCCGGGAGCTTTCCGCACTTAAGACTTTGGTTTTACTGTTTTCAATAAGAATTACACAACCCAGTCCTTCTCCCAACGCGGCAGCGTAGCTGGCGGACACACTCTAATGAGAGCAAGACATTGGTTTCCATCAAGATTTTCTCCCGTAGGAGCCACACTTTGGAAATGTCCCTGTTAGCAGTGAGTAACTTGCTAGTAATTGTATATCCTGGATGTCACCCCTAATTCCATCCCATTGTTTCCCACCACAGCCCCATCTTATTCCATGATGCCTGAAAGGAAGCACTTGAGAGGACAGGGTCATGGCTAAACCTCAGAAGACTACAGACAGGCAGATCTGGCTCACATTTCGCTTTCTGTTTGGTAGAACAGCCCTTTGCTAACAGCACAGGCCGCTCTCAATCTTCTATTTTGGCCCTCAATTATCAGGCTTCAGAGCTAGAGGCATAGCAGAGTAGTTAGAGCATTTGCCTAGCAAGCATGAGGCCCTGAGTTCAATTCCCCAGCATCACATGGAAGAGGATGGGACAGCACATGCCTGTAATCCCAGCATTCAGGAGGCTGAGGCAGGAGAACTGCCGTGAGTTTGAGGCCAGCCTGGGCTACATAATTCAGGACCATTCTGGACTAGCTGAATTGGTGGCTGGCAATCTATCAACTTTTGGCTTCTCCTAACTCTACTGTTTCCTGTGTTCTGTTCTTTCTCTTTGTATTTCTTCAGCATCAAGTGGGACCTGATCTTCTGTGCTGTATGGTACAGGGAGAAATAGTTCTCAAGTGCTTACTAGGCCTTGGTTACTCTTTATGCCACCTATACTCGTGCATTTGGAAGCTGGTGTGAATATATCCATTTTAAAGGTAAATAAACTGAGGTTCAGGATGAAGTCACCCTCCAGAGGTTGCATGGTTATAGTCAAGCTAGGCTCTGTGCTAAGGGTTTCTGCTCTCAATTTCTTCTGTCCTATTTGCTCAGAATTTTATATTCTTTAATAGTGCTCTTGGGATTTCCAGATACATTTTTTTTGTCATGTTCCTTGGTATTATCACATGAAAGTATCAAAAACTCATATTTCACAATAAACCTAGCTGATGACATCATGCAATTTGGTCCTTCCTATTTTATATTTCAGAATTTAAAAAAATGTAATCACAACTTGTAGATTTAGTCATTCAGAAAAACAGTTCTTGCATTGTGACACTTCACTTTGGAAGTCCCTCTACAGTAGTTAAAGTATAAGATTAAAATACTTTTATTTGGCTTTATAAGAAGAGTTCCCAGAAACCCCAAATTTCCCAGAATCATTGTTAATGTCCTCATTTGTTTGGTCATGGTTCTAACTTCAGTATTTCAGCCTTACCAAGGTACAGGCTGCTTCCCCATGTTACCTGGTATGAAGCAAGAGGCTGACGTGATCATAGAATCACCAGGGTGAGAGGAATGGCACAGCAGTGAACGCAAGCACAGCAGGGTCCTGGGTTTGATTCCCCAGCACTACATAAGCTGGGCGTGGTGGCACATGCTTTCAATCCCAGCTTTTGGTGAGGCTGAAGCACGCAGATTGCCTGAGGTTAAGGCTAGCCTGGGCTCCAAAGTGATTTCAGGACCAGCCCAGACTACAGAGTGAGACCCTGTCTCAAGGAAAAAAAAAAAAAAGAATTACTATATTGAAAACTGAGCCCATGTCCAATGCAGTTTATAGAAGAAAGCAGCCATAGTAATTTGTGGATGAGTGGTCTTCTGGCATTTGTGTTTTGTTTTGTTTTTGTTTCTTTGAGACAGCATCTTGCTCTGTAGCCCTGGCTGGTCCTGAACTTACTATATAGCCCAGGCTGGCCTTGGACTCATGGCAGACCTCCTGCCTCAGCCTCCCAAGTGCTGGGATTACAGGCGTGTACTACCATGCCGTGGTTGTGTGGTGCTGGGGAATCAAACGCTGGTACTTAGCGCTAGACTTAGTACTTGCTAGGTAAGTGCTTTACCTGCTGAGCCATTCCTTCAAGCCAGGTCTTCTGGCCTTTGTTATGAGCAGCAATTATTATTATTATTATTATTATTTTGAGATAGGGTCACACCCTGTAGCCCAGGTTTATCCTGAACTCACTAGTGTAGCCCAGGCTGGCCTTGGACTCAGGACAATCTGCCTGCCTCATCATTCTGAGTGCTGGGATTACAGGCGTGTGCCACCATGACTAGCTTTATGTGGTGCTGGGGAATCAAACTTAGGGCCTTGTACTTGCAAGGCAGTTGCTTTAACCATCATGCCAATCCTCCAGCCCAAGAGCAGCAATTAAAAAAAACCATCTTCACTGAGAGAAAATTTATAAAGGATACAGTTCACTCATTCCAAGTGTAAGGCTCCATAATGTTTATTATACTTTGAGATATGTGAGTCCACAGTCAGTTTTAGAACATTTTTATTATTTTTTAAATTTTCAAAGACTTTTTTTTTTTTTTTTTTTTGAAACAGGGTCTCAACTCTGTCATCCAGGCACCAGCCTGACCTCACTACATAGCCCAGGGCTGGCCTCAAATCCACAGCAATCTTCCTGCCTCAGCCTCCCTAGTGCTGAGATCTTAGGTATGTGTCACCACGCTCGGCTTGTGGGGTGCTGGGGAATTGAATTTGGCTGCTTAGCTCTTGACTTAGCAGCGCTTTAACCGCTGAGCCATTCCTCCAGCTCCTGTTCCTTTATTTTTTAATGGCTGAAGAACTTTGTATTCTATGGATATGTCAGTGTGGTCCTTCCATTTGACTCTTGTTGGTCAACACTTGGGTTGTTTCCATCCTTTGGATATTATGAATAATGCTGCTGTACACACTCAGAAAGCATTGAGTGGGCTTACGTTTTCATTTCTCTTGGTTATATGTTTAGAAGTGGAATTGTTGGGTCATGTGGTAACTATGTGGAATTGCCAGCCCATTTTCTAAAATGGCAGTGCCATCTCACCATCAGTATATGGGCTTTGACTCCCTCATTTCCCCAGCAGTCCTCATCAGCTCCCTTTTGGATTCTAGTCAGCCTGAAAGGTGTGAAGACTTCCTTTATTTGTTTTCTTTTTCTTCTTATTTTCTTAAAAACAAAGTTGGATTTATGTCACTATATTCAGAGATTTATGTTTTTATTTAACTTTTTTTTTTGAGACAGGGTCTTGCTCTGTAGTCCAGGGTCATCCTGAACTCACTATGGAGCCTAGGGTGACCTCGAACTAATGGCAATTTTCCTGCCTCAGCCTTTAAAGTGCTGGGATTACAGGGGTGCACCACCATGCGTGATTTGTGTGGTGTGGGGGAATCAAACTCATGGCCTCCAGCTTGCTAGTAAGGCACTTTAACCACTGAGCTATTCCTCCAACATTTCATTTAACTTAACTTTTTCAATAGTGATTACCAGACATCTGAAGATTCCAAGGTACCCCACTGGCTTGTCCCACTGTGGGGCAGAGAAACAGAAAGCAAGATGCACCAAAAATATACATATTGTAACAAAGCTCTGGATAAAAGTACACAAAATTTAAAAGTAACAAGTGACCAAATGAAGATCCATTTAACCCAAATAAATTTAAGTCCAAGGTACTAAATGGGTAAGATGACAGTATTTAATATCAGTTTCATATAAAGCCATCTACAAATGTGACATCATTCAGAATCACCTATAGTGAGCCCACTTGTATCTAGAAAACAGTCCTGGTTTTCAGAATAATCATTGCATACCCATTATTACAATATGGCAGTTATCGGTTGTATGGTGTTAAAATAATTTTTTTTTAAAGACAGGGTCTCACTCTGTGGTCCAGGCTGGTCCTGAACTCACTTTGGCCCAGGCTGGCCTTGGACTCACGGCAATCCTCCTGTCTCAGCCTCCTGAGTGCTGGGATTACAGGCATGCACCACCACGCCCAGCTTATGTGGTGCTGGGGAATTGAAACTCGGGTACTTAGTGCTTGCTAGGCAAGTGCTTTAACCGCTGAGCCATTCCTCCAGCCCCTGATAAAATAATTTTTGTCAGTCTTTGGTGGGAACTGAGAGTATCTGATGGCTTTGGGAATCCAGGTATCAAAAATGAGTTCCCTTTGCTGCTAAGCTGTTAATAGCCTTGTTTCATGGAGTTTTGCTTTCCCCCCTGTCTAGAACCTGTAGCTTCCGTTTTTATCCCTCTCTCAGCAGTCCTACCTGCCAGATTTCCCCTACTCCATTCCTTTATTATCTTCTTTGTGGTTCCCAACCTTCTGGGATGTGCCTCTGTCCAGAACCCCAGTATGCACTGGAGACCTTGTCCCCAGCCTGGCTGTTGCCATTGGCTCAGATGCACTTAAATGCACCGGGCCCTCTGTTAACCTCAGGAACACTGTTTCATCTCCTCCTTTTTCCTCTGGAGTAGAAGAAAGATGGAGTTGAGGCCTGTTTGCAGCCATGCAGGCCAGAGTTCGTTGTCTGGAGCTGTCAGAGAATAGAAAACACCTGCTTAAATTCAGCAAGCTTGGGGAGCTGTCTTTGCCAGAGTGTGGGACATTTTAGGCCCTGTGGCCTCTGTCCATCTCTCTTGCTTGCAGACACCTATTTTTATATGGTGGTGTAAATATCTGCAGAACAACAAGACTTAATATGCCCTCCTGCACTTGGCTTTAGACTTCTCCTGGCCGATTCTTCCCCAGTGACAGAGTAGGAGCCTGAGGTCACGTAAGTGGGGTGAGTGAGGGAAACAGGTGCTTGGGACGGTCACCACACTTAAAGTAACACTCTGCAGAAAGCCCTCTTGGGGACCTTTGGGACAGCCACCTTTGCAGATGGACCGGTGATGTAGGAAGTGGTCATGGAGTGCATTCGTTCCTCCTGTGTGTACACAACGGGCTTAGGGAAACTTGGTCTGTGTTTGCCTTGGCTCTGCATGGTTGTAATGGCAGACAGTTAGTCGTTTGCCTCTTGCTCCATTCTGTCCCTTGCTGCAGGAAGCCTTGTCAGTTGCTTTGACTTAGGATGTAATGGCTACCAGGATTTCATCCGCACGGTGTCCGTGCAGATGTGCCAAGGGAGGGCTTAGCAAGTTCAGACTTGGCAGGAGGGGAGGTTAAAAAGAGAAGAGTTGGCTGGAGTTGTGCCACCAGCAGCTCTGCCAGGAAGAGCAACCCAGGCCCACTGGTGGAGGTCTGGCTGTCGTGGGCAGGTCTCAGAGCAGGCTGCGATTTCTTGGTGTGATTTGAGTGGGGAAAGCTTGTGGTGAAAATATCCCATCTTCTGTCTTTCCTGGTGCCTGAGATTCTAGTCAGACCGCTGCTTATGCCTAGGGGTGTGTGTGTGCGTGTGTATGCGTGTGTGTGCACGTGTGTGTGTGCGCGCTTGTGTGTGTGTGTGTGTGTGTGTGTGTGTGTGTGTGCTGTACATCTCACGAGGTCTCGATCTGCTCCTTGACAAGGTTTTGGGGTGCAGGGGCCAGGAGGAGCCTCTATGTTCTGTTTCAGAGCTTGTCTGGAGGGAAGAGTGGGTTAGTAGGAAGCCATGTGGAGGAGGCCCTTGCTAAAGATGAATGAAGGAAGACGGAACCTGGGGTTGGAGGTGGGGTTCAAGAGAATTCTCTCCAGGTTGCCATCACAGAGGAGATTTAGCCCAACAAGGGGGTGAGAGTGAAATACAAAGGTCTCTTGTAAGGCAGGCTCCTCCCACGGTGTTTCATTGGCCTCCAGCCCTCTGGCCTTGGCCTTGACTTCATTTCTTTCGTGAAGTGAAGCTGACTGGTGTCCACTCCCAGGAGCATCATCCAGGGCCCCTCCTGTGTCCCTCAAGCCTACAGCCCCCTAGTTGCCAGGTCCCACATGTTCTACGCGCTGAGATTTCACTGGTTCTATGCTTTATCTTCACCCTCAAGTCACAGCCTTGGCTGCTGCAGCCTTCTAGCCAAAATCCTCAGGCCCCCAGCCGAGGCTCCTCCAGCCCACGGTTATGCTGCTGCAATGACATTTTTTTTTAAAAAAAATCCAAATTTCTTCATTTTTAGCACAAGCTTAAGATCTTTCAGGTGGGTCTGGAGGAATGTCTCAGCAGTTAAAGTGCTTGACTAGCAAGTGCTAAGTACCCATTTTGATTCTCGAGCATCACATAAGCTGGGTTTGGTGTCATGCGCCTGTCATCCCAGCACTTGGGAGGCTGAGGCAGGAAGATTGCTGTGAGTCCAAGGCCAGCCTGGGCCCCCATAGTGAGGTCAGGGCCAGCCTGGGCTACAGAGCAAGACCCTGTCTCAAAAAAAAGAGCAAATAAATAAATAAATAAAATCTTTCAGGGGCTGGAGGAATGGCTTGGCGATTAAAGTGCTTGTTTCAGCAAGTGCTAGGTACCTGAGTTTGATATCCCAGCACCACATAAAGTGGGTATGATGGTGCATGCCTGTTATCCCAGCACTCGGGAGTCTGAGAGAGAAGGATTGCTATGAGTCCAAAGTCAGCCTAGGCTATAGAGCGAAACCATGTCTCAAAGAGAAAGAAAGAAAGAAAAAGAAAGAAAGAAAGAAAGAAACAAAGAAATAAAGGAAGAGAGAGAAACAAAGCAAGGGGAAGTAAAATCTTTCAGTGTTGGCTGATTACTTCCCAGAAAGAAAAAAAAAAAGCCACATTTCTCCATATCAACACCCATCTTGTCCTTGTTTCTCCAGCTTTTTCTGGCTTATTCATCCCCCCTTTCTCTGGCATATTCATCCTCCTGCAACTACCTTCCTACCAGAAGGATCCTTGCAAATCTCGCTTCTTCAAAGGTGCCGCCATTTCTGCTGGGCACCCTTTCCTCCTTCCTCCAGGAAGTTGATTTGAAACTCAACTCAGGCATCAGCTAAGGGGATGACCTCTACCTTATGGTATCCTTGGTGCTCTTTGGCTAGCTCCAAGGTGTCTGATGCTCCCTCTCCCCTCTTTTCCACAGCCCCTTTGAAGTTGAGATTGTCCTAAGTCTGTATTCTAGGGCCCGGCAGAAGGAAATCTACAATATTTGCTGTATGAATTAGCTGTTGCTAAGTTCTAAGTTTGGTCTGGAAAGCCTTTCACCCTTTGGCTCATTTCTAAGATCTCAAGGCCCAAGTTAAACATGCTCTTCTTCATGATGCCTTTCCTCTCTAGTGTTGGGGTGACTCATTCTCCCCACAGAGGTTCCTCAACATGTATCCCTCCTTTGTTGTCCATCAGTGTGTGAAAATCTCCATACCTGGGCACCTTGAAAACTCAGAGGAGTAAACGGATCCAGCGAACACTCAAGGCTGCATCCGCTGGGCTGTGGGCAGCAGGCCAGGAGAAGACGACTGGCCGGGAGCCTCTTTTCTTTTCAAATTCACATCAAGTAATTGCTCTGCTCACTTGTAGGGCTGGGCTACTATCTTTATTCTCTCTCCAGATGGATGGAAATTGCTTCTGGAGGGTTGTTTCCGAGTCCGGTTTATTTTTGTTTCACCACCTGTGCCTAGCACAAAGCCTCCCTCAGAGAGAGCCTGCGGTGGACGAGTGAATGAGGAGGAGCTGGCGGGAAGCGGCAAGCATTGTATACGTGTGCCTCCATCCTGAAGCGAGAGGCTCTGTGGGCCGGCTCCTCGGAGCAGAACTTGATTGGGGTGGTTGGAGTCGGGGGTGAACTTTGACGTCCACCTCTCATCCCCCAAAGTGACAGAAACCCAGGGAAGCCTTTGGATGCCTCATTTTCCTCTTCTGCTCGATGCCTAGAGATCTGGTTCTGGCCATCCTGGAACCATGATGATTGTGACTGGTTCTGCTTTGGATGCATGAAGGGATGGAGGGCGTGCTTGATTTTTTCTTTTCTTTTCTTTTCTTTTTTTTTTTGAGACAGGGTTTGCTCTGTAATCCAGGCTGGTCCTGAACTCACTGTGGAGCCCAGGCTGGCCTTGAACTCAGAAATCTTCCTGCCTCAGCCTCCCCGTTGCTGGGATTACAGGTGTGTGCCACCATGCCCAGCTTATGTGGTACTGGGGAATTAAAGTCAGGGCCGTGAGCTTGTTAGGCAAGCTCTGTAAACCACTGAGCTATTCCTCCAGGACTTCCTCTCTTCCAGCTCTCACAGCTCCTTAAAAGCAGACTGATTTTGGAGACCTTTTGTGGCATGTACATGTCCTTCAGTGTACCCTTTGGGAGGCCTGAGGCTCCCCTCTGTTCCTTCTCCCTTCCTGTTTAGATGTGCCTTTAAAAAGATGTGCTGGGAAGATGGGCATCTCCTACCTGAATATGCTTTCCTGCTTGGCCCCTCCCAGTGAAGGGGCCCCTGAGCCTTTTGGGTGCTCCTCGTGGCTTAGATTCTTGGGTCCTTAGTCACACCCTAAGTGTTCCTTTAGGAGGTGGTGGTCTACACATACTTGAGCTGAGACTTTTGCTGACATTAACATCGAGGCTGAATTAGAGAAAGCTATGCTGGATGAATTAATGCAATTAGAAATTATTTCAATTTCCCAGTTAGCCACATTAAGAAAGTAAGAGGAAATAGGTAAAGTCAGTTCTAGTAATGCTTTACTTAACCTAATAGATGCAAAATATTTAAACATACGATCAATACAAACATAATCAATGAGCTATTTTGCCGTGTTATGAGTACCCATGAAATCTGGTATTTTGCACTGATAGCACACTTCAGAACTTGCCACATTTCTAATGCTTGGTAGTCACCTGTGGCTTGGAACTCCCACGTTGGAGAGTAAAACTCAACACTATGCAGACAAGATGGAAATGGATTATTTTGGGCCCACTCTGCCTTCGAAATTAAGTTCCCTCACCCACCAAACCAAGATGAAAGAGATGGGAAAGGGAGGCAGTGAAAGTGTTAAAATATGTGAGCTTCAAAATAGAGCTCTGGAAAAACGATTTTATTATTTTTTGGTAAACAATTTTACTTCCTGTTGTGTCCTGTTATTCAGACTTCCTACATTCCTTACATAAGGAAGGAATTAGTACTATATAAAATAATGATGCGTTTGCTGAATGGGGCAGACACTTGTCGTGATTACCTTGTTCAATCTTGGCAAGAACCCATGAAGTGAGGTTTATTATTACTGCCATTTTTCAGATAAGGAAACTGAGGCATTCAAGTTGTTAAGTTGCCCAAGATAACCCTACTAGTAACTGGCGGGCTCAGGCAGGTGGGTTCTGGAGCCCAGTACTCCAGCCCTAGATAGCACTTGTCAATTTTATTTTATTTTATTTTATATTTATTTATTTATTTATTTATTTATTTATTTATTGAGACAGAGTCTCGCTCTGTGGTCCAGGCTGGTCCTGAATTCACTTCAGAGCCCAGGCTGGCCTTGGACTCACAGCAATCCTCCTGTCTCAGCCTCCCAAGTGCTGGGATTACAGGCGTGCGCCACCACACCCAGCTTATGTGGACTTGTCAATTTTAGATACTAACATTTTCCAAAACTCTGTTAAAGTCTCTTAATCTCTTTTATACATGTCCCTTGGCTTATTCTTATATTTATTTTTGAGATGGGGTCTTGTTTTGTACTGCAGGCTGGTCCTGAACTCAGTATTGAGTCCAGGCTGGCCTTGAACTCACGACTATCCTCCTGCCTCAGCCTCCAGGATGCTGGGATTACAGGTGTGTGCCACCCCGCCCAGCTTTATGAGGTGCTGGGTAATCAACTAAGGGCCTTGAGCTAGGCAAATGCTTTAACCTCTGCCCTATTCCTCCAGCCCACCCCTTGGCTTTTGAACATTCTGGCAATGTTTTTTCTATTATTTTAATTTATGACATAAAAACCAAAGTTAACAGTGAAACTCTTTTTGTCTTAGCATTAAAACTAGGTGCATTTAAAATTCGTATTTGTTTAACAATGAAAATGATGTTGCATTGGGTTACAAAAATCAGGGTTATTCTCTTTTTAAGGTTACTAATTTTACTTCATTATCTTTCTTTTTTCTTTTTCCTTTCTTTCTTTCTTTTTTTTTGAGACAAGATCTCACTCTGTACCCCTGGCTGGTCCTGAACTCACTATATAGCCCAGGCTAGTGTTGGGCTCACAGCAGTTCTCCTGCCTCATCCTCCTGAGTGCTGAGATTACAGACATGTGCCACCATGCCCGGCTTTATGTGGTCCTGGGGTATTGAACTCAAGGCCTTCGTGCTGGCCAGGCAAGCACTTTAACCACTGTGCCATTCTTCCAGCCCAGGACTTGCCTTTTTCAAGTAGGCCAGGTAAATTAGGGTTTCTGCATCCGGACCTTAACATGATATATATATATATATATATATATATATATATATATATATATATATGCTTTGAGTATGTATTTTTCTTTAATATATAATATAAATTTGTTTTTCTTCTCTTCAGCCTTGTTCAGGACAGGGCCAACATTTCCTACTTTCTGTTTCAGGCTACGTGTATCAAAATGTTATTTTCCAATCTGAGTCTCTGCGCCTCTGCTATCTCTGAGGTTGATGGGAGTCATGACTGAGGTTTCCAATTTTATACGTCTTGTGTCAGGATCTCTACTTCCTTTTAACAACAGCAGGCCCATCCCAGGAAGAGTGCAAACTTTGGAACCAGACCCCTCGACAAATTAATAAGGAAGGGGTTTTTCAAACTTTTAGAAAAGTTGATTTTCCAAACCATAATCTCTGTTAAGATGCTACACAAAGAATTTACAAAGCTTTCTATAGAACTTGACTTTGTTACCAACTAGGCAGAGAAAGTTAAAAAATTTCAAGCCTGTTACAGATACACTGACTCAGCTTCCTTCTGCTTATGTATATCGCTTAGTGTGTGTGGAGTTGAACTCTGAAAGTCCTTGATGTTTTATTATTTTTTTATTCATTGCCTTGAGAAGAGCAAAAGGAAGCTGGGGGAGCAGAGTTGTGAAGACCTGCAATTTGGCGTCCCTGCGCCTCCTTCTGCCCCTCCCCCACGATTTTAGCTCTATGACCTGATTATACAGCGTTGGGATGCTAGCCAGACTTCTATATGCTAACGAGGCCCCTGCCCTCTTTGTGATTTAGTGCAATTTCATCCACACGGAACTTCCCGGTGCTCTGGAGAAGCCTGGCTTCACAGGAGTCTCCCGATTTTGTCAGGAGGACCCCAGGAAAGAATTCGCACTGACTTGAAGCAGACACGGACTCTTTGGATGCCGGGTCATATCGGATTATACATTAGCAAATTCTTTTTCACCTTCAGTCTAAGTAGTGAAAGGTGACGCCAGAATCGCGAGTGCCACTCCCCGAAAGGGACTCGGACAACACCCAGTCCAGGTTCTACGACTTCTGCCTCGTTTTTCCTAGTAGCAGACAGCGTTTCTAAAAGTTGTCTTGAATCTTTCCTAAGCCTAAAGGTGGGAGTGCCAGGTCTCGGCCAGCTCCACAGCAGGCAGGAGTCCGATCATTTCCCGTTTCTGGTGAGCATGGGGAACACGAGAGGTGGTAGTGGAGGACCGTAGAGAATGACCACCGGGAATCACGTAGTGACAGCCGTGGCTGCGGGAGAGAGCGAGCCTGACTGACATGGAGACATTCCAGGGGGAGGAAAGTTGCTGTTCTGGAGTCGCCTAGAACAGTGGCGGCAGTTCCAGGAAACTGAGAAAGAATGGTGGCAGAGATAAACAGATCAAAACACTTCGAGGACGAGAATATGAAAAAGCCCTAAGACCCAGAGCACTAGCAAACGGCAGACCACGTGTAGTAATTTGTTAGACGATGAGGCAGCCTTCCAACTTTGCGCTGGAACGCGGGGATTTTCCCTTCCGGGGATTAAAAAGTGTGCCAAGCCAAAAGCTAATGAATGGGATTCCAAGGTTTGTCGGCAATATGGAGATAATTCTGTTCGGGAGTGCAAACTCTTTTTGCAGTTATTTAGAAAAGTAGGGACTGGAACCAAGCTAGACTGCTCTCCGGCAGGTTTCTACTTTTCCCAGTCGGAAAAGGATCTCGTAGCGTGCTACTGCCTCTTTAAGACCTGCTCGCTCTCGGGCTCTACAAAAGGGAGTGACCTCTGGGCTTTGACAGCTCCCCTAATAACTACCACCGCGCAGGCCCCGCCCACCTGGCGACCAGCCGTCCCGATTGGCCGGTGGGCCGGTATCCCGTTCTCTGATTGGCCTACCGCTCCCCCTAAGCGAACCTTTAGAACTCTGAGACAGACAATATTCTGTTACATTGTAGCAAAATGGCGACTGTCATTCACAACCCCCTGAAAGCGTAAGTAAGACTAAAAAATGTACATATTCCGCGTGGTTTCAATATGAAAAAAAAGGCGCCTTCTGCGTGCCGAGCGCCGCCAATGCGTGGCTCTCGCAGGCGCCTCCAGCTGCGGCCGGGCTTCTCTCTTTCTTTCTGCTCTTACTTCTTCATATTCTTTTTTTTCCTCCCAGCGCGCAGAAATGTCAGGAGATGCAATTAACAAAAAGAAAATTGTTACATTTGTGTTTTGCTTAATTGCTGGACCTAGACACGCCGCGGGAGGGATGATCAGCGGGGAGGCGAGGGGCTGCTGCGCTCCACAGCTAAGGGGTCGTGGGCAGCTTAGGGACGGCACGGTCCCCCGAGTCCCTTGCCTCGCCGAGTGGCGAGTGCGGCGCGGGGGGCGGCCGAGCCGGGGACCGATCGCCGGGCAAGCGCCGCCTTGGCGCACTTGGCCGAGCCCCGCGCCTCCGGAGCCCGAGGCCCCCACCCCGCGGCTCTGTGTGCCCGGGCGAGCGGACAGACCGCGGCGGCTCCGGAGTTTGCGGGGCGCTCTCCGCTTTCCGATCTCTCGCGGGGAGTTTGTGTAAACCTTCAGGAGTTGGGAGGATCGCGGGGCGTGGAAGGGAGCCGCGGGTCCCGGGAGCTCAGGTGGCCGCCCGGGGCTTTTCTGTGCTCGCAGCTTCAGATTCGGAAGGCGCTGCAGGCGGTCATCCGAGTGCTTGCGTATTTGTAGGCGAGCTGGCGGTAGTAAATTCACACCGCGGGTTAACTTGGGGTTGATTTGGAGGCTGGGAAGCTATAAGTCTCATGAATGGTGTTCGTTCCTCCTGTGGGTGAAAAGCCGCGGCGGGCAGACGGCGGTTGGGGCTTCCGATCCGAACGAGCAGCGTCTGCTCCCGGCGGCCAGAGCGAGGCGCAGGTGCCTCTGGCCGCCTTGGGGCGACTTTGAGCGGACTCCCAGATCCGGGACGGAGGGCCAGGCGGGGCGAGGACTCGGGAGGGCTAGACCCCGGGTCTCTCGGCCAATTCCTGCCTGCCTGCCTTCCTCCTGCTTTCATCCTGGCTTCCTTCCTTCCTTCCAGTCGGTGGAACTGTTAAGCCGCCAAGTCCTTTTGCGATCGCCGAGCAGGGGGTGGCTTCGAAAAACTAACGTGTCTCGGGAAAGGAGTGCTGCTGGCAGAGGGTGGCTCCCTCCGAAATCGCGGCGCGACTGGGCTCCGGGTCAGCGCCCCCGGGACCGGGACTTCCCCGCCGGAATGACTCTGGCGAGGGGCGGGGGACGTGCGGATGGACATTGCGAGCAGATTCCTCCCCGGTGCGTGGCGGTGGTCGACCCGGTTCATTTTAACTGGCGCGTCCGCGCTGTAGCCCCGGCTCCTCCTGGAGTTGAAAACCGGGTTCGCGGCGGGCGGCCGCGGTGGGCGCGGGCGGGGATTGCTCCTAACGCGAAGGAACGCGCGGGGGGCAGCGGACGTGTGTACGCCAGCTCGTCTCCCGTCAGCAAGAGGAACAGGGACGAACGTCCCAGGTCTCGGGTTATGTACCGCCGCTGAGAAGGCACGGGCAGCCGGAGCGGATCAGAGGCGCTCCTGGCGCCGCTCCGCGCTCGGGAGCTCCCATACGCTGCGCTTGAGCGCCGCAGCGCCTCGCCTGAGAAAATGTTTTATGGCAGAATAAATGGGCGTAACTTGGTGGCACCCTCGCTCGGGGTCGCTCGCGCTGCCACCCTGCTGGAGCTTTGCGCGCTTCTCCGACCCACAGCTGATGTGCCGTGTCCCCACCTCCAGCTGTGATCACATAGCCCCGGCTGCTGCCACCGGGTCAACTCAAGTTAGGTCTGCTTCCCACGTGCGCTGGGTTTCCTCCTGGGAAAGCCGTACCCTGGTTACTCCGACGCCGCCAACGCGCGGGTGGCGCAGTGGCTCTCTGCTTTGGGGTTCTTCTTCGCTAAACACTTTTTGTTTCTTTTTGGACTTCAGGAGGGTGCATACTTGCGGGGGGGGGGGGAGCGTGTGATGGGAAGGGCGCGGGAAGGGACGAGATAAGGAAGAAGGTGACCAAGTCTTGGGTGGTTGGTGGAAGGAGTTCTGAATTACACTTGTACTTTGTATGATTAGAAACGGCGGCAGTGTGATATATTTGCAACTATGTGCTCCCGCACACGTGTACATGTTAGCACGTACGCAACCCCCTGCCTGCTTTTCTAGGTGGGAGTCGAGTGGTCTTTTATAATTAGCCGTTTCTTTCTGCATCCCAACGCGTGTCCCTAGGGCTGAGGGATGTAAACAATACCGCAGACCAGCCGGGCTTTCTGCGCCCTCGACGGCTTTTTAAAACTCCTTACGGTGGCACACACGTGGTCACGGGAAGACCTGACACCATCTACTTGTGTACTACCTTTTTTGGGTAGTCTTGCCTAATAAAACATCCGATATGTTTAATTTGTTTTTAGAAGTTGCTGATCAGGAAACAAAACACACGTGAACAAATTATGCATGGGATAAATTGGAACAAAGCGCGGGGACACACCAAGCGCAGGGATGGATGGCGGCGCGGGGCGGTGGGGGAGCCGGGAGGACGGTTTGGAGAGCTGGTTTTATCCTCGTGTGTCCCTCCTGACAATGAAACGGAGCTCAACGACATTAGCATTTTCTCTGTGTGTGTTTCGAGTCTCTCCTCCTCGCGAAGAAGAAAAAAGAGCAAGCCAGTAAGTAGCACGGACGCCCCCTACAGAAACTGGTGACACAAAGGTTTCCTCCAGGGCTGTGGGTAAAAGTAGGGGTGGCAGTTGCCGGGCTGGGGAGAAGTGAGCTCAGGTTTTATGCGCCACCTAGGCACGGCTCTGCCTACTCGGAGTGCGGACTGTTTTTCATTATAATAGCTTTTCCCAGGTGGGACATTCAAGAGTCCGGTGAGCGAGGGGTAGCTGGATGGCGCAATTTCAGTCTCTTCGCGTTAGATGTGTCTTAGGGCCCAAGCTCCTGCAATCACATTCCCTTTCTTAGCAGTTCGGCTTTTTTCCTGGCCGTCTTTGATCTCGCCCCAACTCCCTCTCCTTTTCTTCCCTGTTGTCCCCTTGCCTTCTTCCTCTCTGAAACTGACAGCTCGGCTTCTCTCTGTTGTTGCCTTAACATCTTATTACTGCCCAACAGGGTGTTAGAGGCAGAAACAGGAGCCGCCTGGCCTGATGAGATCACACAGGGGGACGCTGCAGGTGGCCCTACCACTGAGCCGGCACATCTGGACAAATACATTTAAAAGCACCGACGGGCTTGTGTGCACAAATGCACATCGCCCTCAGTATTTAATTTAGCAGCTATGTTGTCCTCGCGGAGATGTGGGACAGTCGCTGCTGTTTGCTATGTGTGTACATTCCTACGGTGAAGAGGACGCAAGTAGATGATGGTGGTGTGTGCGTAAGTTACTCAGTGACTTGTATTCTGTTGGTTTCTACAGATCTAGGAAACACATGCTTCCCTCCCACCCCCCATAAGTTCTGTTCTTAACATTTTAGTTCAGGTAAACCACCTTTCTCCAAATCTACAGAGAACGCTTTAAACAACTCTGTTCATAAGTTCTCAACACCGCAGTTTGTGTGCACTTAGCTGGGAATGTCTGCCACCTTCTGCCAGACTTGATTATGCACATATGTATATCTATTATTATAACTGCCGGCTTAGAAAAGACTTATTACTATTTCATATTCCACACAAACTAATAGGACTTTACCTTGGGTTAAATATTTATTTAAAGAATGAGATAAGTAAACTATTTGGTCAGAGTCATACCTATGAACACACATGCACGTAATTGTACCAAAACTTTTAAAAGAAGTTACCCTCGCTCAGAGGGATGTGTTCCTACTCCGGTTTTTAAGAAAATGACTCTGAGGGAGGTGAACATACTTACTTGACCAAGGTGGAACAGTAGGTCATCCATGTAAATGGACTTCAAGCCCTCGTCTTTTCAAGGCTTTTCTGATCTGGATAGAGAGTATTCTAATCTAAAGAGTATTCTTGTGCATGTGAAAGTAAGAAGCCAGATCTCACTCTTGTGTGGCAGCTAATTTAGCTATCAGAGAGGAAGGGGTAGGGGGCCACATTCCTGGTCCTAATCTCTTGGCTATTTCTGTTGGGGTGGAGGTGATGGGTAGGTAAGTGGAGAGAAGTGGGGTTGAGATTTTGTGAACTTGCAGCCTTTTATGGACATTATTTTAGCCCTTTATTAAAAGAAAAAATAACCACAGAGACACTTTCAGCCAAGAAATGCCTAAGAACCACCTTCTCTATCTGATTTGGTTGGCACTGTAAAAAGAGGCCAAATTCTCTCTTTTACTGGTGAGATAACCAGTAAGAGAGATTAATTTCTGCCAGAACCCAAGTGGACACATTGTCATGGGGTAAACCGAAAATAGCCTAGCCTGCAGATCTCCGGGGGACATCTATTAATGAGATTGCCAATGCAGTGGGAGCCTCTAGGACCCATAAGGTGGGCTGGAATTCAGAGACAACTTAGCTGGAGATTGCTCATCTTTGACTTTTTGGAATCACCCAAGTTAGTTGGAATTTAGGTACATCTGAGGCAGACTATAGTATCTAAAACTGTTTTAGAGCTGTCTGCTCAGATCAATGCAAAACACAGAAATGCCACAGTCCGCAGGATTTGTTTTGTGTATGCACTGGAAAAAGACTGGAAACTGAGGCTGATGTTTCGTTTTTAAAGTGGGGCCACGCTGACTGGAGTGGCAGTGGGGGCTGGGTCATAAAAAAGCACCAGAATCCAGGTTTGTTTATTCTCCCAACCTCTGCAAGGTAACTTTTGTGGGTTTTGAGTGTTTTCAAAGTCGCCAGAAGACAGAAATGTAGCCAAATGTGGCAAACCTCTGGCCAAAAAAATCCCACAACCACTGAAAAAACAATTTTTTTAACCCATCGAGCCACAATTTTCCATCAGGAGTCTTATGTAAACAAGACCCTAGTTTTAAATAGTTTTCTAAATATGAAGGTATTTAACAAGGAAAGATAAAGAGTGGCCTGGAGAAGGGGCGGGAGAGAGAGGGCGGATGATTGGATAAAACCACTGTGTGGTCTGGAACTCTGAAAAGATGATTGTTTAACTGCAAAGGAGACTGATCTATTGCAAGTTCCGAAGTTTTGTAGTTGTGTGAGTGGCTGGGGAGAGATGAGGTGTTGTGGTGTTTTTGTGATTTGTTTTTCTTATCGGTCCAGTTACTGGTGTTTCACAGTCTGTCAAACCATATGGATGAATGGAACTAGCATCATAAAACTGTCACCAAGGGAAGGTTTTTGAAGCCTGTGATTTGCATTAGAGTTTTAAAAGCGACAGTTAGGAGGTGTTGATGGGGGGAGGGCTGTGGGAAAACAGAACCAGAGTGTGGAGAATTTCTAAGTTGCGTGTTTGTGAATAGTAGTGGCTGGGTGGCGTGGGGGAGGCTAGTGGCAGGAGACCGCTTGAGGAGACAAGATTCAGGGCCATGTGTGTAAGCAGGGAGGGGCAATGGGATTAGGCTCAGAGCTCCTAATAATGGGGTTCAAATGGCCCATGCTGAGCCTTCCATCACCCAGGCCTGGGTTCTGAGCCTCGGGAACAATAATGACACATGTCTAATCTCTTTTTCCCCACCTCTTCCCTCCTCAATTCCAGAGACTGTGGTCATCTCAGATTGCTGGGACAGGATGAGCTTTTTTGTTGTTATTCACCTTGAAAATCTGCTGTTTGTATTATCTGCAATTGAAAGCACCACCAGAAAGTTTTCCAGTCCTCAAACTGTCACCTGCCCCTGGCGTGGCCAGGCCTCAAACTGCATCCCCCTTCCTGGTTCATTTCTTGCCAGCAGCTGTTCTTTGTAGCTTTGGTGACTTAGGAGTAAAGGAGGAGAAAAAGCTCAGGAAGAGGAATCCAGAGCCTTGAGCTTTGTTTCTAGCCCCAGGACAAACTAACGCTGAGCTCTTGGACGCGAAGTCCTATTCCTTGTCTTTAAGATGAGGAGGATGTACCTTCATTGCCAAGATTCCTTTCAAGTCAAAAACTTCCTGGCTCTCATTGTAGTCAATTAGGACAGTGAGGACAGTTAGCAGCCAGGGTTCTGATTTATTCTTGTTTATAAAGTGTGGCTCTCAAGGGGAGTTATAAGACTGGCAAGTTCTTCTGTGGGTTTATTCTTTCTGGTCCAGTCTCGCTACCTGGTGCTCTCACTTTGGGTTCTGATCTGGATGGAACTTCCTATCTCTTCTCAGGTATGAGCTAGGGACCAGGTGGCAGCTATTTGGGGAATGTGGGTTTTCCTTCTGATTCTTCTTTCAAGTGCTTTTTTTTTTTCCTTTCCTCATTAGCAACTGAACCAGAGGCTGATGAGTGAGGAAAGAGAAGGGGAAAGACCAGTTGGCCTATTTTGAGTTTAAAAGTGCTTGGATAATATTTTTGGAGAACATTTTTCTTTTTCTTCCTTAAAAAAAACCAAAAGTTAGGCTCGAGGAATGGCCTACCAGTTAAAGGGCTTGCCTATCAAGTGCTATGTCAAGCGCTAAGTACTCGAGTTCAGTTCTCCAGCACCACATAAGCTTGGTGTAGTGGTGCATGCCTGTAATCCCAGCACTCAGGAGGCTGAGGCAGGAGGATTGCTATGAATCCAAGGCCAGCCTGGGCTCCATGGTGAGTTCAGGACCAGCTTCGGCTACAGAGCAAGGCCCTGTCACACACAAAAAAAAGTTCTTGGAGGCTGGGAATGTACCTCAGTGATGGCATACTTTGACTAAGGCATGTAAAGCTTTGGGTTTGATCCCTAACACAGAGGGGAAAAGGTTTGGAAGAGGAAAAGTAATAAAGACTTCAGCCATTCCTCTGGATTTCAGTTGTCTCCAACATCTCCGGCCTTCCCTGCTACCATGGCACTCATCTCAATTAATATGGAAGTAAAAAGAGCTTGTTTTCCCTGTATTATGGCAGCTGCAGAAATGAACTGACGCTGTTGGACCTGTACTAATGTCTCACCGGGCTTCCACTGTGTAGCATGTGTTACTGCAGAGGAGGTGGGGGTTCCCAACAGTCACACAGGGGCTGGCCTGCACCTACATGGGCACCAGCAATGTCTACATTGGAATTCACTGCCTCCTTTGCGTTGATGTGCCTTGTGAACATTCCAGATTCCACTGGGGGATTATTATCAGGTGTTTCTTTGGTTGAAAGCTCCCTCAGCAATCTTCTGCAAGTCTGAAAAGAAAGGAGGGATTGAAAAGTCCATCAGAAAATGCACAAAAGCCAGTGTGTAAATTTTGAGTTTTAAACCAAAAGAAAACAAAAGTCACACTGACCTCCAGCATGGACAGGCCTCCCCTTCATTTTTTCATTGTAGTAAGATATGGTTAACATAAACTGTACTGTTTTAGCCATTTTAAATGTGCTATTTGGTGGCATTAAATTACTGCTGCTCTTTTTTTCTACAACTTTTTCATAATTCCAAACGGAAACTCTCAACATACTCTTTAAGCAATAACTTCCTGGGCTAAGGGTGTGGCTTACTGGTAGAATGAAAGCTTAGGATATGAGAGGACATGGGCTTCATCCCCACAGCCATAAAGCAAGCAAGCAAACAAACAAAACTTCTGATTCCTGCATTCCACAGTCCTTACTAAGCACCATTTTGCTTTCTGTTTCCGTGAATTTTCTTATTCTTGGTACTTTCTATAAGTGGAACCCCCTAGTATTTGTCCTTTTGTGTCTGGCTCATTTCACTTAGTTAGCGTAATGTCTGCAAGGATCATCTGTGTGGTAGCATGTATCAGAATTTTATTCCTTTTAATGGCCATTGTAGGTATTTACCATATTTTGTTTATCTGTTTATCTAGTAATGGACACTTGGCTTGTTTTCATGTTTTGGGTGTTGTAAATAGAGCTGCTGTGGACGTTGGTGTAGAAATACTTGTTAGAGTTCTTATTTTCAGTTCTTTTGGGTAGGTAACCTAGGTTCCTTTTATTTTTAGAATATTTAATATTTATGGGCTTCTTTTCTAAATATTACAGGTAGTCCCCACTCTGTAAAATTAAAACACTGCTAGTAGTGTTGTAGAATTCACACTTCTTCACCACCCCCTCTGTAGACATACCACTGTTTTTTGGGGACAAAGGCACCGAAAACCAGGGACTTACTTCTCCTACCCCCAGCTGCCTTTGCCCTGTGACCCCCTTACTATTGGAACATGGACTTCTTGGTGGTTGGGAGGGGTGGGAACATCAGAGTTTGAGTTGGGGAATCCAAGGGGCTGAGCAGTGGTAGTTGCCTGGTGAGGCTTGGAGTGGAGGTTCCCTAGCCACATGGAAGTGTGTTGATCTGCAACAGGAGCTGGGAGCGAGTGTCTGAGATGACAGGAAAGCTCAAGAGTCAAGACAGAGTGAGTCAGACTTGTCTTTTCATACAGTGAGGAGAGTCTTTCTCCTCCCTTGCCTTCCTCCCAGCCCTGCTCATCCCCCAAGGGCCCGAATGACATAAAAAACACGAAAATATTCCAGAATGTGGAAACTACGAATGTGAGATGTTGCTGGGAGAACTGAGTTTTCTGTAGGCGAGCCCTTTTGGGAGAGTAAATCATTATTTAAAGTCTAAACCGAAAATACATGAAATGTTTTTGGCATTACGCATCATGTCTAACCTTCGTTTCTCAGGAAACACAAAGCCTTACTCATCCAGCCATGTGTCAATAGCTATGGGATATCAGAGAGTGTTTTTTTTTTTTTTTTCATTGTCTGAAATAGTTGAGAAGATGAACTCATTTTGTATCCCATCATCAGACCTGAACTGAGTCGACCCACAAAATCAGAGCAAGCAGAAGCTTCTGGAGCAGTGAGGAGCACTTTCTTGAGGACTTAGGCTTGAGTCAGTAGCCAGGCTCTGGACTGTACTTATCCAAGATAACTGAGGGAGAAGAGAGAGAAGAGGAGAGGGCAAGCTGGAGCTTGAATTTGCTCGTGAACAAGGAGGATGAGCTGTTGATGTAGGCCAGTGGTAAGAATGAAATCTTTATAGAAAAGCAGACTACAGAGTGCATGTAGGGTATACTCAGACCTTGAGTTATTCTGGGTTACCCCCCTGGAAAATGCTTCAGATTCAACCTTTCTATAAGGTTATATTATAGCAAATGAAGAAAAAAGTCATCCCTACTTTCCTTACCTTCAGTCAGTTGAGCCTTGTGGGAATGGTCTCACCTGCCTTGGAGCATCTTCCATCATGGCCTGGCCAACCTTGGTTGCCAACCTGCTCCTTGGACCCAAGCAACATGGGAGCCTCCCTCTGTGCACCTAGGAGCTTCTACTCCCAGAAAGTCTTCTGGCCTGTGCCTTTTACATTCTTTCTCTAGATCCTTGCTCTTTGGCAGAGCAAAGTAAATGCTTGTAAACCAGAAGGCAGACTTCTCCCCTAGGCCTCTCCTAGGGGAAGCACTGTCATTTGGGAGGGGGTGGGGAGAGGGGAGGAACATGGGGCTGTAGAAGGGGGAGGGCAGGGTGGATGGGCAGTGGGAGTGGAGAGAATATATTCTCTCCTGCTAATTATTTTCCCTGAGGACTTAGGCAATGCAGAACCATCTATTATCGTGGGAGCGCTCTATGGTGGTTCTGCCTGTGATGAATGCTAAGTGGAAACAAGCAAGAAAAATTAACAGGCGGCTGCTTCTGTCCACCTAATTAAAATGCATATCCAAATGCATAATTCCTTATGTTTCCCCGTGCACACACTCCCCTTCCAATCCCAATTCTATGGAGGAGAAAAAATTACTTTCTCCCCCTAATCATTTCTCTTGATTATATTTTCATCAGCAAGAACCAAGGGTTTCCCTTGGAATCAAGAAGGGTTTGCTCTTCTTACACTTCTGAAATCACTGGTTATTATTTTTTTTTCTCATTTAGATTGGGCCCAGAAATTCTGAGCTTTTTTGTTTGTTTAAAATAAAATAAAAAAAACTTTATCTGACTGCAAAAAAAAAAAAAATGGGAGGCAGGAAGGAAGTAAAGAAAGAAAGAAAGAGAAACAAAGAGTTCCCACTATTTTTGTTGACCCGGTAGCATTGTGTTGAAAGTCTGGCTTGGATTAGTGATGGGAATTTTGAGGGTCTTCTCTGTATTCATTTTCTACCTTCTTTTTCTCCAGTATCTCCCTTCCCTGATGGCTACTGTTCTCCTCCCTCTAACAAAAACAAACAGATTTTAAAAAGCTACACACACACACACACATGGAAAAAAAAACCCAGATTAAAAAGAGTTTAAGAGAGCCAGGCAAGGTGGCACATGCCTGTAATCCCAGCACTGGGGAGGCTGAGGCAGGAGGATTGCTGTGCACTGAAGTCCAGCTTGGGCTACATAGTGAGTTCAGAACCAGCCTGGATACAGAGTAAGATCCTGTCTCCAAAATAAATAAAAACATATAAAAAGAGCAAGAAACACAAACATAAGCCATAGCCCCGTAACTCGAACTTTTGTAGAGAAACTCTAAAAGACAAAAATGCACCTACTTTTGCAAATCAGGCACAGAGAAGACCAAACAAACCAAACCAAACCAACCCAGAAGCCTCTCTTTGGCGCAAAGGCAGGGAGGCCCAATATGTCATGCACCGAGTATTTTTGGAATTAACACACAGTGTTGCCTTCCCCTTATCTGTCCTATTCACCCTGAGGATCCTTTTCTCCCTCTCCAAAGAATAACTTTATTCAGCAGTCATAAAATATTTAATAAAACATGAAACTCAAGTCGCGTTGTTCAGGCCACTGTCACAGCTGTCTCTGTGGCCACCCCCACCCCCTCCTGAAGCCCCTGGCTTGCCCTCCCCAGCAGCCCCAGCTGTTGATTTATCAGGGCTAGCCGGCTCAGCGGCGCATGGAGATTGCTTTTAATTAACTCTCTTCATTTTTCCCAATCTTCAGGGAGCAGCAGCCATTTAATGATTTTAATATTTTATCTGGATTTATATCCACCTTATTTGTTGTTGTTTGACTTTCGCGTTTGTTCTTCCCAAATCACTTCCAGACTGATATATTTATTTTCCCCTTTCCCTGCCCCCAGGACCTTTCCAGAGGCGGTGTGAGGGGCTCCGAAAGGAGGGTGTGTTCCTCCGGCTGCCCGTCCAGCGTTTTCCGTGGCATGGTTAGGATTGGAAACTTCGACTTAGGGAACTCATTACCACCTTCACCTAATTCTTAGCAAGGAACTTCTGAAATTTTTTCTTTTTCTTCTCTCTCTCTCTTTCTTTCTTTCTTTCTTTCTTTCTTTCTTTCTTTCTTTCTTTCTTTCTTTCTTTTTTTTGTGACAGCGTCTCACTCTGTAGCGCAGGCTGGTCCTGAACTCACTATGGAGCCCAGGCAGCTTCCCGGAGTGCTGCAGTTACAGGCAGTGCTGGGATTACAGGCATATGCCACCATACCTGGTTTATGCGGTGCTGGGGGATCAAACTCTAATACTTAGCCCTTACCTGAGTGCTTACTAGGCAAGCGCTTTAACTGCTGAGCCATTCCTCCATCCCCAGATTAAAAAAAAAGAAACAATAAAACAAACAATCTGAGTTTTAGAAAGTAAGGCCCTTTGTTTCTTTCATGCTGTGAAAGCTGGCCTGGAGAGCTGGTTAAAAACTGATCTGGGGTTTCCTCTTAGGTATAGTTTGAGATCTAGCAGCCTGCCTACCCAGCCCTGAATAGTTGAATGGTTTTTAATATTACAACTGAGAGGGCCTCACTGTGTTGTCCAGCTTGGTCTCAAACTTCTTGGCTCACGAAATCTTTCTGCTTCTGCCTCCTGAGAAGCTAGTACTACAGGTGAGAGCCATTGAGCCCAGTGCACTGGGATTTTTGGAGCTGACATGCAATTGACAGTTTTAGATCAAGGCTGGGTGGAGGCTCAGTCAGGTTTTCATGCCTCTGTGCTCATCTTTAGGTACAGCTGGGATCTGCTGGGCAGCTACTTGGAGAAGCAGTTGTTGCTATGATCTGAAAGAGTGCTTGAAGAAGCACTTTATTACCTTCTCTGCAGAGGCTGCCTGCTCCTTCCACCCCCAGCACCCCTCCTTATGCTGCACATTTCCTGGTGTGGACAAACTAACCCATGTAACCTGTGGTGTGCCCTCCTGGGTCCCTCTTGGGGCTTCCTTTAGACTGCAAAGACTGATCATTCCCCCACCAACTCCAGAGAGGCTCAGCAGCCAGGTTTCCGTGGGGGCTCAGAACCAGCGTGACCACAGAATGCCCCTTTGGCAACTCAGTTTGGGGATGTGTCTTCAGGGTTACCCGTTGCTAGGCAACTGCCAACTAAAGTTTGAGCTGAATCTGGGGATCGCAGTGAATTGCCCTGGGTGACTTGTATCTACATTTAGGAACTTCGATTTGAAGTATTGGCTTTGGGAACTGGAGACCGGGAACATTCTCTTCCATGTGCCCTAGGGACAAGAGTTACTAGCGTAGTTAGTAGGCACAGAAGTTTGTTTTGGTGATGAATATGGTGGTTTCCTTCCATCCCTTCATTCACTCCCACGCAGAGTGCTTCCTGTCCTCCTGTTAGCTCTGCCAGTCATGAAACCTACCTGTGTTGAGTGCAAAGCAAGGGGAAGCATGGCTTCTACACTGTGCTCTGTTCCGTGAACTCAGTAAGCTGTTGAGTATCTCTTCTCCTTTCCTTGGCAATCACAGCTCTTTTGAAGAATCCTGTGAACATCTGGATCATCTCCCCCAGAAAAAAAATGTGCGCCTCTGTATATGGATTCATGGGGTTGACAGGCTTTGGGTCCATCTGTGGGTGCCTCCAGGGCAAGAGCCTCAGCATGTGTATGTGGATTTGATCACCAGAAAGGATGCTTTCCCACCCAAGATAGCCCCTTCCTCTACTCCCTGTCTCACCAAACTGCTATGGCCTAGGGGTGGGCGTGTGGTCGCCCTCCAGCCCCAGTTTGCCCCCAGATGCACTGGATGCACAGCTGCCTACTCACCTCTAGATGGTTCGAATGCTCCTTCTCCCCTGTGGTGCCCAGCTGGCGCTCGCCTAGTACTGGCTACACCTGTCCAGCACACTTACCCAGATATAGTGGTTGGTTACAGCAGAGGTTCTCAACTTTTGGGCACCAGGTCCTAGTTTGAAGGAACACAAATTTTCCAGACATAGGGTAGGGGGGAAGAGAGGATGGTTTCGGATTATTGGGCCTCAGATTCTCACAAGGAGAGTGCAGCCTAGATTCTTCATGTGCTCAGTTCACAGTAGAGTGCTGGTATGCAGGAGACAGAGCTCAGGTGGTGGGGAGTGGTGGGGAGCAGCTGTAAATCTGTCAGGATGGGTCTGTGGCCTGAGGGTGGGGACCCCTGGGTTGTAGCAGAAGGCCCTGAATGGCAGGCACAGAGTCCACCTGGGCCTTTCTCTTTGTAGGAATCAGCCTGGGAGGCGTTTAGTAAATATATGTGGAACAACTGAGAAAAGGGAGCCAGCAGGCAGACACCCTGCTCTAGACAGTTAAATCCTTTAGTGGCAGGAGTTAGGAAAAGGAAATTCCTCCCCAAAGATTCTTCAATTTTAGGCATCAGGAAACAGATGCCAGCTTGCAGTTACGTGTGTGGAGGAGGTGGAGCTGTGGTACATGACAGCCTCATTCACTGTAGCCCCCGTTCCTGAGCACTGTATCCTTGTAGATCTAAACAGCTTTCTCCCTTCAGCCTTGGAGAGTGAAGACAATCATCTTTTGGGAGTAAGTTATATGCAGTTTGTGAACAGCCACTGATAAATCAACCGCATTTTATTGAGTGCCTACCACATGCTCAGCCGTGTATGGGATTTTCTTTAACCTTATTTAATCTGGAGAACTGGTTTTTTTCTGTTTATTTATTTTTATATACTTATTTATTTTTGTGATACTGGGCATTAAATGCAAGCCCTTGTACATGGTAGGCAAGTGTTCATTTTAAGATAGAGAAGAATAGCAGATATGACTACTGTCATACTTCAGCCAAAGATTAAAATCTGGTAGGTGTCCATTGAGTATTTTATCCAGCTATGAAGGTGACATTAGGCCAGCCATAGTTTTCAGATACATGTTTTTTGAGAGTATACTTTTTTTATACTTTGCAATCTTAACAGATAGGAACTTTTCCTATGACTCAGAACCCAACCAGGTCCAGTTCAGATGGTTTCATTGGCCAGTGAAACCAAAAGGGTCCTGGGGTCATGCAGGTGCCTTTATCTGTAATATTGGGAGTGAAAATGATGGATTATTATAACTTCTAAATGTCCTTGTATTGCATTACTACCCTCTACATTGTTCTGTCGGTGTTACTTGGAAGAAGGTGCCACTCTTGAAAGGCCTGGCTCTGTGTCCAAAGGAAGATGAAAACTTGACATTCCCAGAGTCAAGTTGTGGTCCAGATTCTGGTGTGCTAAATCTCCTTCAGTGCAGGAAGTCAGAGAAAATGCTGACAGTGAACCAAATATAGGCTGTAGGAGCAAGATTACACAACTGTTTATCCATTCTGAGAGGTTGTATTGCATGGGCACCTATGCTAGGAGGTAGTGTCCCCCATCCCAGCGCAGTCCTTCGGTGTGGAGAGTGCCCTCAGGGCCGTCCGTTCCTGGTGCTCATTTCCTTTCTGGGCAGCCATCCCAGTATAACAGATACTTATACATATTCTGTCCTCATTTCATCCAATTACACACATCTCTGGGGGATGGGAAACAGGTTTGGACCTTTTAGTTTTAGGTCAGTTATACACGGCTTGGTGGGGATGAACACTGATCTGTAGAGTTCTGTGACACTTAGGAGGTTCCCATCATTCCCTGCTCCACAGCATACCACAGGGCGTTATTTGCCATTCAGGGTCTGGGAGTCCCAGCCAGTGTCAGGGAGGATGGAGACCGGCTGGCTTGGAACCTTTCTGAGATCTAATTGTCTCTTGGTGTCCTTGGAGCAACAGGACCTTTTTTTATACTTTTATAATCTGACACTCTGGGAAGGCCCCATGGTATTGGGGCAGCGTCTGGTCATTATTTGTTCTTACCCTTTACCTGCCTGGAGTGTGTTCGATTTCCTGAGATGTGTTATTGCCCCAGGTTGCTCTGCACTTATTTTGTTTGCTACACAGATACATCGGTCTGGACTATGTAAAGCTCCAGAGCAGCTCTGTTTCTCTCTGACCCCCATCTCCTGGCATCTCTCCTCTGGGATCTGCCATAGCATTATAAATCCTCAGGAAGAAAAAGCCCACTGGTAATCCTTTTATTTTTGTTGTGCTTTCTGTTTTCTATTTCATTTTTACTCTGAGTAAGCTTCCCAGAGGCCCTGGGAGCCCTGGATAGAGAACGACCCACCCAATACTAAATGCCAAGGCTTGCACCTCCAGTCTGGGTTCCCTTCTGACCCCGTCTGTTCCCCTCTTACGTCTTTGTCCTCTCCTCCATGGGCAGCGCCTCAGCCGAGAAGCAGCAAGGGACCCAGAAGGCAGGGAGAAGTATCTTGCTTGTCTTTCTTCCTGAGGATGGCCCATCTGGTCTCAAATATGGGAGCCAGGGGAGGGAAGAAGGAAAAGACAATTCTTTCATGCAACAAAGGTGCTTTAAATGACTGGTCCAGGCCATGGAGGGGTCTGTGAAATCAGAAGAGACACTGTAGACCTTGTGGTTGGAATGAGAAGGCTTCAGGGCGAAGGCCGCTGGGATCTGGGCAGGTACAATGAGCTGGAGATGTCACATGTGAAAGGAAAGTAAACAAGGCCTTGGGAAGCGTTTGCATGACTCCTTAGAGCCTCCCAGGCCGTGCACAGGACTGGTCCGTGGCCTTGGAAGGACCAGGAAGCTGGGACAGATAAGAAGGGAGCCGGAGGGGAGCGGTGAGCGGAAGCCCCGCCTCCCTTCAGCGCTCTCCTCTCAGGTTCCACTGCCACAGCTGCAGAGATTCCCTCCTGGCTCCCCTCGCGCTGGGACTGTCATCTTGAAGCTCTCAACAATCCACTACATAGCAAGTACTCCTCCATCCCTGATTTTGGGTTTTCAGCTAAACCGCTCCCTGGTGTCAAAATGTTGGGGACCACTGCCTCAGAGAATCCTTTCCCTTTTGAGGGGAGAGAAGGCCAGCTGGGAAGAAATGGAAGGACAGCAAACAGGTCCGTGTGGCTGATGGGAGTCTGTGGGGGTGTCCAGGAGGAGGTGGTAAAAAAGGGACGTCTGCCTGGGCCAGGTGCTCCGGAGGGTCCAGTTTGGCAGCCAGTTTCGGGTAGGTACTCAGGGGCCAAAAAAGGGCACTTTGGTGGGCTGTGTACCTCATCTTCTCAAGGGAAGATTGTTTACCTTCATTTGCTCCTCTCCTGTAAGGGGTCCAGCTCAATCCTGGTCCCTGTGTTCTTTGGTTACGTGGGCTGGTACTTTCCAGGGCACCTTACTAAGGAGAGACACTGGTGGGCTGCACTGGTACAAGCCATCAGCCTGCAGGGCATTCCTGTCCAGTTGTGTGGGCAGACTTGTTACATGGAGCAGAATTGTGAGGCAGAGCCAATCAAATTGTGGGGTCTAAGTGCTGACAGTTATTCTCCTCCTGTGATTTAATTGCCATGTCCTTTCTTTAACAATGGTAATGACTCAGACATAGCACAAATAAGATGCAGTATACGAATCCAGTCCAGAGAGGAGCATGTAAGTGTTGGAGCATACAGCTTCAGGTCTGGTGTCCCGAGGACTAGTGTCTGGGTTCAGATGGGAAAGAATGAGGCTGCAGGTCCCTCAGAGAGTATATTGCTTCCTGAGGGTGCTGTGGGGGGTTTCTGACCTGCCAGAGAGCTGGCTTTCTGTAGAGACTGGTGTCATCCAAGCCCTCCAGGTACCTCGGAGTCTTTCAGCCTTTATGAGCTCAGAATCATCATCCTGGGGAGTAGCTATCCACTCTGTGGCTGTGGTGTGGGTGTAGGCCCTGGGGTCTGAGTCTGGGTTCAGATCCAAAGGCTGTGACCTTGGGCAGGAGTCTTAACTTCCGTTCCTCAGTCTCTTCATCTGTAAAGTGGGATTGATAGTTTCTGTTTGGATAGAGTTGTTGACAGAAATCAATCAATGTATGGTGAGCCCATGGAAATATTGCATATGTCACCCTCTCAGTAGGTGTTTTCGCTGACCCCACTTTCCCATATGTGAAATGACAGACATAATAGTACCCGATGCACACTAGCATGTTCAGGAAAATGAGATAATAGGTAGAAAACATCCTCATCGATAGATGAAAGTAGTTTAAAAAATTTATATCGTAGGACTGGATGAATAGCACAATGGTTAGAGTGTTTACCTAGCAAATGCAAGGCCCAAGCATCACATAAACTGGGCATGATAGTGCATGCCTGTCATCCTAGCACTTGGGAGGCCGAGGCAGGAGGATTGCTGTGAGTTTGAGGCCAGCCTGGCTACATGATGAGTTCAGTCAGCATCAGCTTGGACCATAGTGCAAGACCCTGTCTCAAAAAAAAAAAAAGATGGAAAGAAAGAAATGTACGATACAGCATCATTTATATTGTTATAGAAGAAAGTTCTAGAAATATATGCCATAATTATTATTAATTAAATATTTATTTACTTATTCTTAGAACAAATGTGCTGGAAGAAACTTTGAGACTTATTTGTGGGATGCTCCGATGCTTTGTCTGGGAGTTGATTATTACCAAGTGTTTAATTGGTGCTGATGTGCCTAGTGTTTAATTGGTCCTTCTGAAAAAGAATAGGAGTTCTACAGACACTAGCTATTTTTTTTTTTTTTTTTTTTGAGGCAGGGTCTCGCTCTGTAGTGCAGGCTGGTCCTGAACTCACTATGGAGCTCAGGCTGGCCTTGGGCTCACGGCAATCCTCCTGTCTCAGCCTCCTGAGTGCTGGGATTACAGGCGTGCACCACTGTGCCCGCCTTATGTGGTGCTGGGGCATTGAACTTGGGTACTCAGCGCTTGACTTAGTGCTTGCTGAGCAAGCTCTTTCACAGCGGAGCCATTCCTCCAGCCTTGACACTACCTTTTTGCAGACAAGGAATTGTGACACAGGAGGGAAAACGGTGCTGTTCCAGCACTGGTCTCCTGGTTTCTGCTTCCATGCACTGCCACCTCCTCCAAGGGGGCAGAAGGCGCCCTGCGTGGATGAGCGCTGCCTTCCTTCACAGCCAGAGGAGGCTTGGAAGTCCCTCAGACCACAGGGAGTACGGGTTGAGTCTGTCTGTTTGTCTGTAATTGGCCCATCCCATCATCCTCAGGGTGGTGACAAGCCAGGGCCTCTTTGCTCATCCCTGACCCTTCTGTGCAGGCTGCTGTGTGTGTGTGTGTGTGTGTGTGTGTGTGTGTGTGTGTGTGTGTGTGCATGCGAGTGAGTTCCCAGAACACAGTTCTGGTAGGCAGGGCTCTGTGCTTCACAAGCTGGCATTCCAAACTCCAGATCTTCCAAACACCAGACCCCTCTGTTATTTTTAACTGTCCAAAGTTTTCTCCACGTGGTGTAATTGATGACCTCAATAGCCTAGTCAGAGAATCCAAACCTCGGCTTGTTTTACATCCCTTGAATGGGCATGTGTCTGATAACTGAGCAGAAAGACACCCTGTTTTCTGAATCGAGGGTTCCAAGCCTCCCTGCCGTCCCCTGTCTTCCTCCCCCCCCCCCCCCCCCCCCCCCCCCCCCCCCCCCGTGGTCTCCGGGGACAGAGAGAGTGCCAGATAACCTGAGCTCCGGCTCCTGTGCCTCCAGATGGAGGGAGGAAGATCATTGAGCCTGTGACTTTTTCTTCCCCCCTCTCCCCCTGAGTGCGATCACAGGGACAAAGCTGTATTCTCAGAGAGAAAAAAGGAAGGGCATTGAGAAGGGTGGCATCCTTTCTCTTCTCTCTGGTCCTCTTTTTTAGTCCCTTCATTCCCAAGAGGCAAGCTACTTTCTCATTGTCCTCAGGGGACTGTCCCGGAGAGATGCTCTTGTGTAAGAGAGCACGAGGTATTGGGGTGTTTGGTGACTGCGGTCCATGTGACAGTCAGGATCTTCAGGTGCTCATGTCCAGAGAAAATGTGTCACCTCACACTGGCCTGTAATGAGTGTCACAATTTTCTCTACCTTTCTTCATCCACATGTGGCTCCAGATCACAGTGCACTGTGCATTTTCCCTGTATTAGTTGAGTGTATACAATGTACCAATTTCTGTGGCCTTGGGTAGACAAAAGCAAACAAAACCATTGTTGGCTCTGTGCTTGTAACAGTTCATTTGAGCAGACAGATCACATGGACACATCAATAAAAGTGAGGTCTGTGTTACCTCAAAAAGTTTGGGACAAAGGAAAGAATTGTAGGGATAACTGTTTGGCTCTAGTCTGTTGAAAGAAAGTTTCCTTGAAGAGGAAACATTTCATACTAGGCAGAGAGAATAGCATGTACAAAGATCCTGTGGCCTAGGGAAGGCCACTGTCACTGGAGCACTGGAGAAGAAGAGAGGTCTCGTTCGTGACATGGTAAGAGAGGAGGGGAGAGGATAAAATTTGCATGGATCATCTCAAGGATTGTGTACTTTATCCTAAAAGCAGTAAACAACATGGAAGGGTTTAAGATAGGAAGTGACTTGGTTTAGTTCATATTCTAAAAATCCCCCCCTGGCTATACAGAGATTTAGCAATGGGTCTGGAGAGGACAGGATGGGTGAGTTCCAGGGAGCTGTTTCTGGTTAAATATAGATAACAAGAGACAAGCGCATAGTCGAAAGACAAGGTATTAGCTGGACAGAGCTCTGACAGTAGAGCTCTTTCTGTCTCTTTCTTTCTGTCTCTCTCTGTCTCTCTGTCTCTCTGTCTGTCTGTCTCTCTCTCTCTCTGTCTCTGAGGCAGGATGTCACTCTGTAGTCGAGGCTGTTTCTGAACTCACTATGTGGCCCAGACTGACCTTGGACTCAGGACAATCCTGCCTCAGCCTGCCTGCTTCAGCCTCTTGAGTCTGAGATTACAGGTGTGCGCCACCACGCTCAGCTTATGAGCTTTCTCTTTAATGGCCTCCCCAGCTTGGTGGTTTCACTAACCCGACATCCTCTTCTCCATCATTGGGAGCTTTTGTCCTTCCAAGCAGAGCTGAGCCGTCTACCTCCCTCTGCTGTCCCTGCTGTGTGCCCCAGCCGTCCGTCCGGGTTCTCGAGGCATGGAGCAAGGGCACCAACAAGAGCAGACGCCTCAGACCATGGGAAGGTAGGTTCCAGGCTCCTCCCTGGAGCTCCCTCATCAAGCCTTCTGGCTGGGAATCTGTGAGGTCTGATTCTCACGCTCTGAAAACACCGAACACACAATTCTTCCCATCCTGCACATGCAATAGCAAACGTAACATTACTTTAGGTAGCTCTCCTTGTTGAGGGCTCATACTCTATGCTTTTGAGTTTCTGCCTAATAAATCTTTTCAGAGCTTCTTTAAAAAGAGAGAAAGAGAGAGAGAGAGAGAATACTTTACATGTGGGGACTTCAAGGGTGCTGAGTGCCTTTGCGGCCTGGGTGCTGTCCTTTGGGTTTTACAAATGTGCAACAGAGGAGGCTGGGCCGAGAATGGGCGTCTCAGCTGGCAGTAACGTGTGTCAGAGTGGGTGTGAGGAGGGAGCTCACAGGCAGATGTCCGGCTCCAAGGGTAGCCTGCCTTCCGCATCCTGGATTTGGCCTCTCAGGATTCAACCAGTTGCAGAGAGAAGATATTCAGAAAAAATATACAGGACACATGCAGATCTTTTTGATCACTTTTTAAACAGTACAATGCAACAATCATTTATATAGCATTTACACTCTACTAGGGATCGTTGGCAAGCTAATAATTTAAAGCTCACAGGAGAATGTGTGTAGTTATGAAATACTATATCATTTTACCTGACGGGCTTGAGTATTTGCAGGTTTCGGTACCCACTAGGGTCCTGGAACCTGTGGATGCTGAGGGATGGTTGTGTTCTATTTTTCCCTGTTTTCTTCACCTGTCTTTTCTCCAGGGTGCAAGGTGAAAAGTATTGAATGCTTGCAACTTTCAGGCATAGTTTTTCTTTATTTAAAAAAAAATATCAGAACCTTTTAGAGGGCTGGCGAGATTCATCATGGAAGTGGGTATTCCATTAGTACATGAAATGGGGAGGACCAGGTGGTTTTACTGTCATTATAAACTTTTCATGATCATATTGTATAGATATCAAATCTACACTAAAGCAGGTGGAATAGTATAAAAAACCATATGTACCCATCACCCACTTTGACAGTCTTAAGTAGCATCATCGTTTTGAGTGTTCGAAATTTGCTCTACGATGCTTTTGTTTTGTCTGTCTGCTGAATGAAATACCCTGGGGGAGAATGGGCCCAGGAAGCGGGGAAGCTTTCACACCGCTCCTGGCAGCTGGTGACCAGAGACAGAAAGTTCTCCCTCAGAGACAGTGCTGGTGCAGGGGTCAGTGGGTGGAGGAAGTGCCTTAGAGACCTGTGCTCTCCCTCATCATGTGGACGTGACACTAGAGGCCTGGCAATGTGTGAATGGCCGTTGGGCCTAACAAGAGGTGAAGTGGGCCTGGTGTCTGAGTCCCCCGCTAGTGAGCCCATCTTCCTTGCATATCCCAGAGGGTCTGAACCTTTTTGCTGTAGTGTTTTCCAGAATGAGCTTCAAGTGACAGAACACAGGCTGCATGCTCAACCTCCTCAGTTCCTCCTGAAATCCCAGAAGCTCTAAGGCAGGGAGTGGTTCAAAGAATGTCACAGAATTTCAGGGAAGGAAGGAAGAAATCAGTTTTACTGGCTAGCCGCATGAAGGGGCCCAGGCTTGCAGAGGCCTTGAGTGATGGGCTGTAGCTAGGGAGTTGGTGAGAGAGATCCTTCCCTCCCATACCACCCAAGGACTAGCACCCCTTTCAGTGAGCTTTACACTGTGGGGATACTAAAAAGTCGGGGTACAATATTTACTCTCTAAAAACTTTGTGTCTGGCCAAGGGACTAGACATGTTTTGAATGCCAATCTAGGTTGAAGGCTATAAGCTGAAAGTTGCCTTCTAAGAACAGAAAGCAAAGAGAGAGTTGCAATGGAAACTAAGTGTCAAATCCTAAAGTAGAACTCAGTAAGGTTTTTGTTTGTTTGTTTGAAATAGGTTCTTGCCATGTAACCTGGGCTGGCCTTGAACTTCCAATCTTTCCTGCCTCAGCGTGTTGAGTGCAGGATAATAAGGTTGTCCCACTACTGTCTGGCCATAGTAATGATATTAAGGGTTCTGTAGCTAATATCTTCTATTTGAATGTCTTCTATCTCAGCCTTGTGAGTAGCTAGGATTATAGGCATGCACCCATCTCCTGACTAACAGTGGTTTTCTCAGATGAGAAAACTCCCCAAATATGCAGTTTCCTCAAGACTCTGTTGTTGGCAGAGATGGAGCCAAGGCAGGAGAAGATGTCTGCTTATCCAGTTGAGGGATTCAAAAACAGTGAGGGCCTGGAGGAACAGCACAGTGGTTAGAGTGCTTGCCTAGAGAGAGCAAGGCCCTGGGTTCGATTCCCCAGCACCACATAAATCGGGCATGGCCACGCATGCCTGTAATCCCACCACTTGGGAATCGGAGGCAGGAGGGTTGCTGTGTGTTTGAGGCCAACCTGGGCTATATAGGACCAGCCTGGATGACAGAGTGAGACCCTTTCTCAAAACCAAACCCAAACCAACAACAACAAAAATACAAGCTGGTTTGAGAACGGAGGAAAGAGGCAGGAGAGGTCACCAAGGGCACGGTTATAAACACCTGTGGGCAAATTTGAGCGCTAATCCTCTAGATGCTGGTGAGTTATTTAAAGTACAGCAGGATAGATGCCGGGGGGGGGGGGAAGGGGGGGCTAATTTGCAAGATGGCTAGAGTGGGGAGGCTGTAGCTGAGCCACAGACTGAAGGGACTGAGGTCTACAGGAAGGGGCCAAAGTGGGACTGTGCCTGTCCAAACCGAGTAATAAAAACTCACATAGCCTATCACACTAAATTAAAATCAAATAAACACTCCGGCACGCCTGCCTCATACCAAGCAGGGCTGGAGAGTCCATGTCAGTGAGAGGGCTGTAGTGCTGGCTTCAGTCTCACTGCAGGGACATGACGCTTCATCCGCAGACAATATCTGTAAAATATGTATATGGTCTGACGTGACAGGGCCCCTAGCACATCCGTGGTTTCTAGGCTCGGGGTGGTGTCCCATTGGAATCTCCGTTCTCCCCACTTGCCTCTTCTTCCCTTTGGCAGTTGTTCCACAGTTTTCCCATTTACCTGAGAAACCTTTCCATCCCCTTGGTCTCAGCAGATGATCTCACCTAGACTTGTTCAAGAAAGTTGAAGCCCGGAAACAGGAACTTCCTTATTGTCTCTGTCTTCTGCCTCCCTGGGGCAGAAGCCACTCTTCAGCAGGGGCTTTCTTGTCTACTCCATGTGAAATTTTACCTATATCCTGTTCTTATGATCCTGTTTTTTCCCACAGTCCATTTGTTATCTTTCATTTGTCCATCTTTCTGTTTTCCATGAGAGCACAGATCTGGCTTGTCTTCGGTTCTGCCTGGTTCTTAGTACATAGCAAGTACCTAGAAAGGGCTCAGTAAGGTAAACAAGTGAGTGACTGCTCCTGCTTCAGCCAGAGCCCATCATTCAACCGTCACCTCTCTTCCTGACTGCCCTAGTGCCTGGGTGGCTCACCTGAAACTTGTATTCTAAAAACTGCCTTTTCTCCTGTCGTCTAAACGAAAGCCCTTTAGTGTCATTATTGGCTCTGCCTTCCCTTCACTTCCGCTTACTCCTAGTCCTGAGTTGTGTTGACTTAACTTTGGCTGTTTCTCTGGACTCTGTCCCCAACTCTGTTCACCTTGCATTCAGGTCACAGCTCATGGGGACATTGGCTCATGGAGACTTCCTATTTGATACCCCTCCTGGCTTGAAGCATCTCTCCCCTGTTGGGTCATCCCTCTTCAGAGGGAGAGCTCTGCACAGTTCTGTTTCTTTCTACCTTTGAGGGTTTTTACTGTTGTGGAATCCATCCATCTATTCGTTCATCCTCCCATCCACCTACCTGCCCAGTATTTCCTGAGTGCTAACCCTGTGCAGCCCTGTGTGAGGTGCTGGTGTAGAGAGCCAAAAGCAGTCTTTTCTCTCCTATCAATTTTTAATCTTGTAGGAGGGGACAGAAATAACTCAAATCACTCAACCATTAAAGGTACCTTTTATTCACTTATCCATAAATTATTTATTGAGATCCCACTATGTGCCAAGCACTGTAGGTGCTGGGAGTATCAGCAACCAATAAGACAAAGTCCCTGCCATGGAACTCACGTGGGAGTTGAAGGGGACTAAAAGTGGCATGAAGTGCAGTGTAAATGCTATGAAGCTGGTAAGGAGCACTGGGGGTGGGATTGTCCCCTCTTAGAGGGTGATCAGAGATACTTCCCTGAGAAGGTGATGACTGAGCAGATGGGAGACTCTGAGGAGAAAACATTTCAAGCACAGCGAGCAGCAATGCCCTGTGCCACAGCCCCAAGTTGGGAGTGCCCTCCAGGGAGGGTACGCAAGGGTGTGCAGCGGTGGGGGAGAGGGCTCAGTTCTACTTGGAGGGATCAGGGGCACTTGTGGATGCTGAACTCCCTACCTGATCATAATTACCACCTCTCTCTGCATGTCACGATTGACCATGGCCTTCCCACCTCCCGACCTTTGCTTCTGTGACGTTCTCTAGCAAGGTTTCCTCCTCTGGCCCTTACTTCTCTACCTCCTCTGGTTTCTACTTGTCCTTCAAGGCCTGAGCCTTCTCCAGGCAGGACCAGATGTCCTCTCTGCAGGTCTCAGAGCGCTTACTTTATGCCAGCGGAGCACTTAGTGTGGTGACATCTGCTGAGCGGTACCCTTGCCAGCCACTTCTGCCCACTGGACCTCCTCAAGGAGAGAAATCTGGATCCTGATATTCGAAAAACTGCCTGGGTACACAGGAGCCTGTTCAATGAACATTCAAAGCAAGTTCCATTGGAAAACAATTCGTTTTGTTACCGGAACACTCTATAGATATGTGGGGAGACATACATGCCCTTTTCCTACACATCAATTGCTTTTTAAAATTTTGGCTTTAAAGAGTTCTACAGTTCCCAATGAAAGCAATGGGGTTACAAAATTAATTTGTCACTCTGATGCCAGTTTCACTTAAACTGACTCATGGCCAGAGAAGAAGGGTTTTTAAACATGCACTTCTCATCTATGTGCTAATGTCTCTTTCCTTTGTTGATAATCTCTTCCTCTCAAGCATGCAGATGTTAATCACCTTCAGGTTAGTAGTAACTGTGTCTCCAGAGTGTCCACTAATAAGGCCCAGCCATGGGCTGGGGCGGGGAAGAGAGGGAAGAGGTAGTTCCTGACTTGGGGTGGGCATTGGTACTTCCACCCCTTCTGAAACTCATTACAGCATATTTGCTTGAGAAAGGTCTAAGAACACACACACACACACACACACACACACACACACACACACACACACACAAGGAATTGACTCATATATCTTTAAGGGGATTCTGTGATTTCTTTCCCCCTCAATTAATTTCTTGATCCATCACATAATAAGGTACATACTGTAGTGAGCAGCACAGGCGACATCCTTGCCTTCACAAAACTTACGTTCTAGTTGGGGCTCTAAGCCGGGACTCTAAGTAAGCAAATAAGGAAGAGGGTGGTGATTCCATGGAGGTAACTGGAGCAGGGAATGATGGGGAAGGACAATTTAAGTAAGGTGGCCAGGGAAGACTAAACATGGCATTTGAAGGTCATCTTGGAGATTATTTAAGGCAGATGGAATAGTAAGTATACAAAGGCCCTGAGGTGGAAATGTCATCATGTTTTAAAGAATAGCAAGGAGGCGGGTATGGCTATAGGACAGCGAGGGAGAAAAGAGACAAGCTTGTCTTTGGAGTTGGAAACGCACTGGAGAGTTTTATAGCATGATGTTGGCTGCTGAGTGGAGAGCAGAAAGAGGAAACTGGAGCAGTCCAATAGGGAGAAGACCAGTATGGAGACAGCTGCTCAGATGTGCGTAGTAACGGGAACAGTAAAGGTTGGGAGACGTGGGTGTACTTTGAATACATTTTAAAGGTAGAGATGGCCTGACTTGCAAAGCAATTGAAAGGGGACTGTGACCATAAGAGAGACACCAATGAAAACCGTAAAGTATGCGGCCTGAGCAAGTGGCAGATGAGCCGGCGGGCCACTGAGGTGTTGAACAGTGTGTGTGGGGGCTCAGCTTTGCAGCTGGAAAGCTGGAGGTGCAATTCAGCATTCAGATGATGTCCAGTAGGCGAGAGTGCTGTCTCCCCCCAGGGAGATGGGGCACTGCTGGGTTGGTCTCATTGGGACCTGGACACAGACTGGATGGTGTAGATGCATAGGGAATCAACATAATTAAAAATTATTTCTTAGAATACATTGGAAATCAAACCATGTGCCAACTGTGTACTAGCATGACACTGGGTCAGAAGATGTGTCACAACAGGAGGACATTGGAGCCTGTGTTCTGCAGGCAGAAGTATGCTAAGTGTGCATTTCTGGCAGAACAATGGTGAATGAATCGACGGGTAATATAGAATAGAACATTTATCTTGAGATCTTTACTCATGTTATTTTATTTCCATCATTGGGATAAAGTAAGAACATTTGGAAACATGGTGTTCACGCATTCACCTGGGAGGTAACTGGTTGTGTTTTGGAGGTTATCAGCGTTTTCCCTGGTAGGAAGATCGCTGCCATCATGTGTACTAGGACCAGTTTACCTAACTCATTCTCAAAGATTGGTAAGAAGTGTGCACGCAATGTGTGAGAAGACGTGAGACTTCTTAAGAGCGCCCGAGGTTTGAATCAGTGTTGAGCACGTGCGGTGCTAAGCAAACAAATGAAGTGAGACAACTTCTAATTCTAGGAAACACAAGTTGTCCCTGGGGAGGAAATGACATCACAGACGGCTACATATCACAACTCTGATTAGGGTTGACACTGCAGTCATGTAAACAGTAATCACTGAGAAAATAAATTTGTTCAAGAGAGGGTGAGATAAGTCAGGCTTGGTGGTGCGTGCCTTGTGATCCCAGCACTCAGGAGGCTGAGGCAGAAGGATTGCCATGAGTCCAAGGTCAGCCCGAGCTCCATAATGAGCTCAGGACCAGCCTGGGCTATAGAATGGATGCCGGTCACAGAGAGAGGGGGGAGAGAGATAAGTAGACAAATAGATGAAAGGCAGGCAGATAGAAGATGGGGAATGCAGAGGGAAAAAGTGAATGTGTGTGGAAGGGACAGGTGAAGGAAAAAGTACAGGTAAAGGAAGAACAAACCTACCTTCTGTACTGGAAAGATGATGAACTATGAAACTGAAAATTTGAGAAATAATCGTTAAGAACATCTTACTTGGAGTTGTATGTATAAATAACAGGATATTCAGTTGGAATCCTATTTTCCTCCTCCTCTTCGTCGTCTCCGTCGTCGTCTTCTTCCTCTTCATCGTCTTCTTCTCCTCCTTCTCCTCCTCCTCCTTCTCCTTCTTCAGGATCTTGCTCGGTAGTCCAGGCTAGTCCTGAACTCACTATGGACCCAGGTTGGCCTTAAACTCACAGCAGTTCTGCCTCAGGCTCCTGAGTGCTGGAATTACAGATATGCACCACTACGCTCAGCTAGTATGTGGTGCTGGGGAATTGAACTCAGTGCCTCATACTTGTGAGGCAAGCACTTTGCCCACTATGGTGAATATTCCCTAGCCCCAGTGGGCTGCTCCTTTATCTGAGGTTTTTGACACTAAATACTAAATGTTAATAGAGGTGCAATTAAAACAAGTGAAAAAAGGCGGGTGAGAAACTTGTCAAATTGACATCAAAATTGCATAAACTCTGACACAGATCTGGCCCCCATGGGCTTGGGCTGGTGACACTGGGATGTTCTTCACTACCACTCGCTTTGGTGATGCATTATGCATTATGTCACTTTGGCCTTTGCGTCGGGGGAGATGGATCGAGTGGGTAGCTGGGTGGTGCTCCAGTTCCTGACATCACAGTATGCTGAGTCCCTTAGCCTGTCCAAGATCCCAGTTGACTCAGGAATGTCTTGGTGGTTATCCTATAACCTAAATCTTGGAGGACTGAGGTGATGATGTTTGTGTCTTCCTTTTCTAGCTCAAAGACTGCCCAAGTGGTGATTTTGTGTAATTCATCCCTGGCACCCTCGTTCCTGCCACATTCCAGTGACTGGCAAGTCTTGACTGGGAGAACAGGTGAAACATGCCCCTCCGCTTTCCTGTCCCCAGTCAGGCAGTCAGGCACCCGGAGACTGTGGCTGAGCTGAGGAGAGGTGGCCTGGACATCAGAATTAGCCGACAGGTGCAATGTTTGACTCTGGTAAGTTTAGGGGAATTGTGTGGGCGTGGGAGGAAGCTACAGAGCGCAGAGGAGCTAAATACTGTGAGAGTCGGGCAAGAGAGAGGAAGCTGGCGGCTGTGAAAGGCCCAGGTACAAAGGCTGCCGGCCAGTGCTTAGCTCAGCTTTGGGGAAATGTCACTTCTGCTTAGCCTTGAGTAGGGTTCCCTTCTTAAACTGTATAGTATAAAAAATTTAAAACACGTATTAAATAACAAATCCTCATATACTCATCATCAGACTTCGACTATTAGCAATTCACAGTCCATCTTGTTTTGCCTACAGCCTACCCCAACTGCCCATACTGGAGATTATTTTGAAATAAATTTCAAGCACCATTTGGCTGTAAAAATTTAAAACTGAGGATTCTTTTATAAATATGTTTGCTGAGACAGGAGGATTGCCATGAGTCCAAGACCAGCCTGGGCTCCATAGTGAGTTCAGGACCAGCTTGGGCTACAGAGCGAGACCCTTTCTCAAAAAAATAAAAACAAAAACAAACAAAAAACCCCAAAACAAAACAACAACAAAAAGCCTAATAAAAATACAGTTGCAAAGCTAGGAGTAGTGGCCACACCTGTAATCCCAGTACTTAGGAAGCTGAGGCAGGAGGATCAACAGGAGTTCAAGGCCATCCTGAGCGACATAGTGAGTTTAGGACTCACCTGACTAGAGAGCAAGATCCTGTCTCAAAGAAAATACAATTGCAGTCCCATTTGAGTGAATAATTTTTTAATATTGTCAAATATCCAATTAATGTTAAAATACTATGTCTCTATGTCTATGTAGTATTGTTTAGCAGTGCCTTTTTTTTTTGAGACAGGGTCTTACTCTGTAGCCCAGGCTGGCCTTGGACTCATAGCAGTCTTCCTGTCTCAGCCTCCCTAGTGGATTACAGGCCACCATGCCCGGTTTATGTGGTGCTGGGGAATCGAACTCGGGTACTTATCGTTTGACTTAGCACTTGCTGGGCAAGCACTTTAACCCCTGAGCCATTCCTCCAGTTCCAGCAGTGTCTTAAAATGCTTTTATTTTTTATAAATATGCTGTGCACTTGTTACTAAAAATTCAAGCAATACAGAGCAGGAACAGGATGAGAATAGAAATGTTACAGGTTTATCCGAGGCCTTTATTTCAGCCCCCTCCCCACGCCAAGGTCCACATAAACAGAGGAAGAGCAAAGATGCTGTCAGAAATATTTGTATGTTTGCAAGAAATCTCTGAGTTATCTTCTAGAGCTGGAAAGGCACCAAGGCCTTTAGCGTTTTGTGTGAGGTTCCTAGAGGTTAACTCCGCGAGGGAAGGACCACGCCCTCGCTTGTCCACCGCCCCCCACAGTGTGCACTCCATCACAGTGCCTGGTGCTCAGGAGGTTGGTTGGTCAGTAGCTGCGATTTGAACTGATGAACGGACAGGGCTCTTAAGGAACATTCAATCACCTTACGGAATAGGGGGTCTCAGGAGTTGAAGTTGCTCTCGGGGATGGCACAGCCAGGCGCTTCCTGCAGCCAATGGGATTTAGGCATGTCGCAGAGAGATTACGTGCACCAGCTTGCGGTCACACGTACCTGGGCTGGATCCTCCTCTTGCTGTGTGGGACCTCTCTTCCCCACACATGTATCTACCGCAGGGGCTGCTGTGAGGAACACGCCGACCGTGCATACAAAGCTCGCGGCCCAGCCCCTAGCGTGGACCAGGTGCCGCAGAAATGCTCACCCTGGCTGCGAGTATTTGTCACAGTGGTGGCGGGGATGGTAATGGCGTCTACTCTGCGGGAGGGTATCCTGGAACTCAAAGGAAGTTCAGTGCCCCTCCTCCACCCCCGGGCAGGTTCTAGTTGCACACAGGACCGAATTCATAACTTCGATTTCGGCTTCCTTCCTACCCTTAGGAAGACAAGATTGTTTTGTGTGGGAATCCTTTTCCTACCTTGTGTCAGCTTCTGGTTGGCCGTTTACATGTGGTGGTCAAGGTTCACGCGTTCTCTATACGTGGTACAGAGGTGCTGCTTAACAAAAGCTTAGCAAATAGTTTCTCTAAGCTCTTCAAATAGAAACTTTGGGCAAAGGGCTGGGTGTAAGACGCCTGGCCTTCCCTGTCGCCCCTCTCGCCTGCTGATTCAGCAGCCCTTCCGTGGCCCTTCTCCAGGCCCTGGGTTTGTCAGGTCACTAATGGAATCTGCTGGAAGCAAATTAACTCATGAGAAAGGGGCTAACAAATCACGCCAGCTGTGGGTGTCTGCCTCAGCGTGGCTTGCACAGCCCCATCCTTTCCCCACATTTCATGCCTTTCTTGGGGAGCCTCGCTTTCTCTTGCATGCTTAGAGAGGAGCAGAGGCTACTCTGGGATCTCTGCCCCTCTGTGCGGAGCTGGGGCCTGTGCAGGCAAAAGGCCATCTGTGTGGCCTGTAAGGTCGCCCGTGTGGGAGGCCAGAGAGCTGGCTTCTTGCATTATGCATACTGCTGGCTTTGGGTTGGCTTAGCCACTCCCGCAAGTCAGGGCTGGGAAAAGGGGGCAGGTGGAGGCGGCAGCTTCTGCTCTGAAGCTGGGGCCTGGGCTCTTCTTTCCTGGGTATTTGTGTGCTCTTTCCCCAGTACTGTCTGCTGCAGGTGGGCCTCATGCTCTGTTAAGCTCCTGCATCCCTGGAACGTAGTTTCCTCCTAGGTCTGGCAGGGTTTGGGGGTTCTTCTTGAAAAATGGCCAGAACCTCGACCTTCCTCTTCCTTTCTTCCTATTTCCTGTCTTCTCTGAAAGATCCTCATGGATCCCCTGGGTGAAGTTAAAGTACTCTGGCTGGAAGTCCTGCAGGCTGGGATAGGGGTGACCAGAGAGGAGGGAAAGACGTTCTTCTGCTTCAGAGAAGGGGACGATTTGGTGGGATTAGAGAGCCATAGGTGCTGCCTGTGGCTTCCTCAAAAGGAAATAGCTTATTAGAATGGGGTGGAGCAGTGATGGTCACCGTGTTTGGGGACTGTGTGCTGTAGATGGAAAGACTCGAGCAGTTGTGCCTTGCTCAAAGCCTTTGCACAGGAGGAGTTCTGTGAAGGCTGGAGGCCCAGGCCAGGCATAGAAGGGCTTAATGAGGCCCCATGAGGCCCTTGTTTCTTTCTTTCCTTACAGTTCATGCATTCTTTGGGAGCAGCAGCTGATCTAGAATCTAGAATCTGAGTTTCCTAACATTCCCTGCCCAAGAAAAGAAATGACACCCAAGAACAGGGATCCTGATGCTGGGTGCTTGCTGCTCACTTGCCGGTAAAAGTCCTTGAGGTTTGAGGTCCCAGCTAGCAGGCTGGGTCATACTCTTTCATGTTCTGGTCACCCAGAATTGTACATACTGCTTTGGACCGAATCTACATATGACTTATATACTGGCTCGGTAGAGTCCCTTGGCCAGTGAGTTTCTGAGATTGGCTGAATTAAAAGGCTCCCTGTAAAATTAAGCTGCATAGCGTAGGTTGAGTCCATGGAGAGAGCTTCAGGTTGGTGTGAGGAGGCTCGAGTTACATGTCTCTTCCCATGTGCCTGAACTTTCTTGATATTACCCACGGAGGTCCTCACCGACCTATATCCCTAGAATCTGTTGTAATGTCCTACACAGACTGATGCTGCTTCTATAAACCATGCTTTCTTGCATCTCACCAGTGTGGGCTTCAGCGACTTTTTCTGTAAAACGAGGCCAATAATACTAATCAAGGATACGGATGCAATAGTGCGTGTAAAATCTTTTATTTAGAGAAGGTGAGGGGTTGGTTTTATTCCTTGTCCCCATTCTTACTGATTTTCTTGTTGTCACAGCAAATAAATCATTCGGGATTTAATTTCACTCATCTCACAGATGAAAAGATAGAGAGGTAAGCATAGATCCTCCTAGCTTGATAAATGAGAGTGACCGCCTTCGAGTCAGGCAAGGATGAAGCTGGCAGAAGCCAGGTCCTAGGCCTCCCAGTTTGGTCTCCTCAGCCCCCCTGCCTGTTACTTTTTCATATCCCATATCAAAGTCTCGGTCTTCCTTTCAAGTCCTATGTAGTCTGGGCTCTGATCATCCGGGGACTGCACAATTCCTATTAATATTAAAGGTGAGGTTTTTCTCACCTACTTCCCTTCGTCTCTGAATCAGTCTTAGAAAGAAGAAGAAGTGAAATTGGAAGGACATCTATGCCCCCAGAAGGAATGTGCTCCGGTTTGTTGCAAATTTGGGCTCCCTCTGGTGACTCTCACGATTGTGATAACAAGTGTGGACAATAACGGAGTAGCTACAAAACTTCCGAGACTATTAGGGAGTTTTGATTTCAGAATCAGGCTGAAGCTGGCAATTTGATCCCAGTGTCTAGCTCTACCAGGAGTGTAGGAGACCCACATTGAACATTTGTCTTCACTTCAAATTCCAAATCATTGGTTTGCTAATAATATCTAGTTGCATTCATGAATTAAAAAAAAGATGCAACTGCCAACTTGCTTAAGCAAATTGATTTTCTCATTGGTCTCAGCACTTCCACCTTGGTTTTATTCCATTTCCACTTGCTTTGCCACTGGGACAGGCTCTTGGAGGTTAGGTCTCGTTTCTCAAGTTTCCAGCTGAAATGTTCTCTAAATAAATACTTCAAATGACCACAGAGGTTGCTGGCACTTGAAAAGTCTACTCTTTAAGAGAAGAAAAAGATAATTTTGGTAATGGGTAGGATTCCAGTCTGTTGGTTGGTTTTTGTGAACGCATGTGTTCTGGCGATTTGTAGGGTCCGAAGAATGAGGTCAGGAGTGGTTTCCAGCTAGGGTTGAGCAAGAATAAAGAGTGCCAGCGTTCTAGCACTAGGAGGTTCCTAGGGGAGGCGGGTCACGAGCCTGAGCTGTGTGCAGTGTCCTGGTAGTGCTGCTTCTGCTCGCTCCTCTGTTCCAAGGGTTAAAGACATCATCCTTAATATGGTGTTTTCCACGTGAAGCCACCCTATTGTTGACAGTATTAAATGTAAGTTTGAGGGTTTTGTATGTGTAGAAGATAGCAAGATATTTCCAAAATCTGCTAGTTTGCTTTGCATAGGATAGGGATAAAAGGCCATACTTGGGGAAAAAAAGAAATGATCATAGAGTTGTGTGTGTGTGTGTGTGTGTGTGTGTGTGTGTGATTTGAACATTTCAGAAACAATGTGCTGATTGTAAACAGAAAAAAAAATACAAGAGCACAAAATAAGAGGACAAAATAAAAACAGAGAAGAGACTTCATCCTCATGTTTCCATCCTCGTCCCTGCAGCCAAGGAGTTTTTTGTTGTCCTTTCAGATATTTCTGTGCCTCTGCAAACATGTGTAGGTGTCTGCAAGTCTATGTCAGACTCATGTTGGTTGATGAATTTAAGAAATCAGTTATAAGCCCATTTCCCTCATTTCTCTGATTTAGTAAACTGAAAGTAGTGTCTTCCAGATTCTTTAGGAAAATCCATCCTATAAAGAGCTTAGTATCTTCAGGAAACCAGAATGTTGCACATGGTGTGGGCTCTGTTCAGTGATGCAAACAGTACTAAATGTGTGGCAGAGGAAGTTATTCTAAGTGTGAAACAAGATGCAGGCTGAAAGCATCACTGTGGACACAGTACGTTAAGGTAGTGGACTGTGGGCTGCTTTTATAATATTTGACTAGTGGCACGCTACTTTTCCAGGAATCCCAGAGCAAATTATTAAAGGTCAAATAAATGTGTAACATGAGAATGTGTGATGTTTACAGCCAAACACTGTGCCAGGTGGTGATCCCTATGAGCCTGAGCTCTAGGAAGCTCTGGATCGGTTCTTTTAAGATGGAAAGATCAACTGAGCCCTGTGACATAGACCTGTAACTCCAGCATTCTAGGAGGCTGAGGCAAGAAGATGGCAAGTTTGAGCCCAGCCTGGGCAACTTAGCAACCTAGACTCACAATCAAAAATAAAAATAGGTTGAGAATATAGCTCAGAGTGAAGGATCTAGTCAAGCTTCAGCTTCCCAGTACCACACACAACACCCCTCACCTTCTGCACCCACCCACCCACACCTACATCCACCCCCCACACCCATGGAAAGTCCAGCCAAGAAGGTCATTGACTCTGTTTACTTGAACAAGTCCTGACCCTTCCTATTTATTTATTTATTTATTTATTTATTTATTTTCAACTTACTTTATAAATAACATACATTTATTGCTTACTGATCTGGAGCTAGAAAATCTAAGATCAAGACATCCGCAAGTTTACCATATGGTATAATCCATTTCCTCATGAATGGCACCTTCTATATATGCGTCCTCATGGGGCCAAAGCTCTTCCCATTTTATTTATTTTATTTTATTTGTTTACTTTAGAGACAGGGTCTTGCTCCATAGTCCAGGCTGGTCCTGAAGTCACTATGTAGCTCAGGCTAGCCAGGAATTCTCAACAATTCTGCCTCAGCCTCCTGAGGGTTGGGATACGCTTCCCATTTTAGAAAAGGGAGTGAGGTTATCTAAACAGACTCAGCGTGGCTAATTGGGTCCAGATTTTGTTTTTTCCTCCTCCTACAAATTGGGTGGTCATTATACTAAGGGAGGTGCTTGAGTGCAAGTGCTAGTCCAATTTCCCTAAGTCTTTCTCTGGGTCCCAGGCTGGTGCACAGGGAGCTGTGTTCAGTCCTCTGACCCTCTTCTGCTTTGTGACCCTCTAAGGAATGGAGCACGAGGAGGCCTTGAGGGACAGCCTCTTGAGTAGTGGCTGCTTGGCTACCTGCTCCTTTGTGCCGCTTCTGTGGGTTCATTCTTCTCCTGCGACTTGACTCTCTCTGGAGAACCAGATCTAGGGGCCGATAGAAGCTCTTTGATCCGGGCCTCTGTCCTCTCTTCAACTACCTGCCGCACCTCTAAGCTTCTTCCTCTCCAAAAGGGATAATGTTCACCTTGAAAGCATCCTTTGAGCATTTAATTGATGTCTGGTCTGTGCTTTGAAGAAAGAGAAAATCCCATTGAGTCCTCAAAGCTCTCCTTGGGTCCAGCTGGTGCCAGGCCTGGCCAACAAGGATGTAGGGAGAAGCCTCTTCTTAGCCCGCCTTTCTGGGCATATCGTTTGCTGATTGAGCAAATAGGGGGGCACAAATCCTCAGGTGGGCATTTTAAGCTTGTACTTTTTTTTTTTTTTTTACTGGTCGGAGTGTTTGCATCAAAAGCATCCTCATGTTCCCATCCTCGGGACACCTGAAGTTAGTTTGTGTTCTTCTGTGACATTTCTCATTTGGAAATTGTTCTTTTCTCTTCCTTTTTAAAAAATTGCCTTATAAGTATATAGGCAAGAGTCATTATAATCTGCCACTTCTTAAAGAAGTCCCTTTACCAGGCCATTTATATGTTAATTTTGTGTGGTTTGGGGAGGAAAAGGATGGTTCCTGCTTCAAGATAAGCATTTTTTTGTCTCAGTGAATTCTTTGTTAGGGTTGTTTAATCAGAGATATAGAACTGGCAACCTACTGATTAGAAAGATCAAGACAATGCAGAGTGAGTTAAGAACTTGAAGGTTCTAAGGAGGTGACGGATAAGAAAAGAAAATCTGTTCTGAGAATAAACTGAATAGAATTTTTAAAAATTAGTTGTGCTAGGGATATGGGTTGGTGGTAGAGTACTTGTCTAGCATATATGAGGTCCTGGGTTTCAGCCTCAGTGCTACTGCCCCCCACTCCCCTGAAAAAGTTAAAGAAATTCTTAGCTGCCTTGCCATTGTAGAGAACAAGGCTGGAATACCCAGTCAGCTGAGCATGCTGAGGGTTTCTTCCAGAGACTTGGATGGGGTCAGGACATGAGCAGGGCAGAAGACCTGAGGCTGACCTTCCCACTGGAAAATTCAAAGGACAGCTTTCATCTCCTAGCATTTGTATCTGTCTTACGTGATCCTTGTAAAGTCTCTCATGCTTTTAGCAGGGACGTGTTTCTCAGCACAGGTCTTACATATGGAGACCATTGTTCTTTTCTTTTTAAATTATACGTCTGGGCTCTTGAAAAATGAAGAGATTTGGCTACCCCGAATCTTCATTCCCCCAAGATGACCATTGGCGGCTGCTGCCCTTTACATAGAGCAGTGGGATTGCTAATTTCTGGGTCACCAACTTGGGCACATGTTGATTTCTCACCTGTTTGGAAAGTTAAAAGAAAGAGTGTGAACAGAGAAGCACATGCATGCGTGGGGAACCATGTGCAGGCACCAAGATTCAGGCCCGAGGGGATTAACCTTTCAGGAAGGTCACACCCAGCAAGTTGAGGGTGTATAATCTGAACGACAGACTTGAGAAGAGTTAATCTTGAGGTGAGGTGAGGAGAACAAGATTAGCAGGGTACACAGTAAAAGATGCCTGTGACCTGTATGTTAGGAAAACAGAGCACCTGTCTCTGACATGCCCACAGTTTTGGAAAAGCCATGTGGATGAACATAGTGACTGGACAGACAGAGACTAGGCCAAGGGACCTGCGTTATGACTTCCAGGATGCCTGGTGTATCTAGATGCTTGGTAAATATTACCTAACTATAGCCAGTATGGTCCAGCTGATGAACTTACCTTGCAGGTCTGGAGGATTAACTTTTCTCTTTCTCAATGTGCTTGTCAGCTAAATGGAGACATTACAGCAGCTGCTACAAACTCAGATCTCCAGGGAACTAGGCAGGCAACATATACAGATGATGGGACATCTGGATGCAAGAAGTAGAATAGGGATTGGAGGGTACCATAGTAACCTGGGAGGTTCCTGTTGTCCCAATGGGACATCCAAATTCAACTTCAGCTGTTTTCCACATGGGCAGGGGAGCCCATGTGTCTTTTTGTTTGTTTCTGGAACACAGGATCTGATATTCACAACTCAAGGGAGGACAGGGTTTATTTTAGCTCACAGTTTCAGGAGGTCTCAGTCCATTCATGGGCGGCTGACAGTGGCAGGATGGGTCTGGCAGAGAAAAAGCTGCACATGGCCTTGTAAGAAGAAATTAACTGGAGCCTCTAGAAGAAGCCAGGACAAGAGTATCCTTCCAGGCCACACAGCCTGTAATAGGTCATGGGCCTGTAATCCACTACATGCTTGTAATCCACCCTTCTTGATCAGACTCTACCTCTTAACAGCATATGAAGCCTATATAGATAACCCCAGAACATCCAAATATGTGAGCTTTTTGTGGAACATTCTAGATCGAAACCAAAATGTTCCATCCCGGCCCCTAAAAGACTCATGCCCACCTTTTTATGTAAAATACCTTTAGTCCATCTCTAAGAGATGCCAAAGTCTTGACAGCATTGCCAAAAGTCCAAGTTCAAAGTCTCCTCTGAGACTCAGGGAAACTCTTCTCTGTGAGTTCCTGTGAAAACCAAAGGCAAGTTAAATAAACACTTCCATGTATAATGGCGCAGGGTAAACATTTCCATTCCAAAAAGGAGGAATAGGAGGATTGCTAGCAAAAAAAGACCAAAACAATATTAAAACCCAGCAGAGCAAGTGTTAAAGCCTGTAGGGCCACTAAACTCTGCAGCTCTGTGTCCAGCACCTGGGGTAAACTGTGGTGAGATGGGTGCCTCACAGGTGTTCAGTCGGCCCACCCCTATGGCATTGTTTCTGACTGCAACATCCATGGTTTTTCTTTTGGGCTGGCTCCACTCATAGCCTATAGCCTTCATCTGCAGACACTCCATGCTCCTGGCATCTCCAAATTTCCAGGGTCTCCACTGTACCTTTGGCTTCACCTTCACAGCTGTAGGCACTTCGGTCTCATGGTCACAGTGCCTCATCTCCAACGCCTTTTTCCGAAATCTGGGTGGAAGCCTACGTGGCCCTACAGCCCTTGCTTTCTGTGTGCCTCTGAACCAGCACTGTGTGGATGATGCCAAGGTCTGAGCAGTAGTCCAGCCCATGGACCATGGCTGCAGGAGCCTCCAAAGGCCTGGATAACTGACTTCTGGGTGGCTGAGCTCTACCAAGCATTTCCCTTTTTGGCCCCACCGGGTTCCAGGGAGTACTCTTCTTAGAGCAGTCTCTTGCCTGTACACACTCTTAATCTTGCAAAGAGTAGGGTCTTGCTGATTCCTGAGATACCCTCAAGGCATCCTTCCTATAGTCCTTTTATAGAGTACTGAGCTTCTTCTTAATGCTAATCCCTTTAACTACCTTTAACTCACATGTACTCTTTTGCCTTAACTTTGTAGTCACTTTCAGTCTGGAAAAACTCTTTGACGTGTTTTTTTCTTTTCTTTTCTTTTTTTTTCTTTTTGACTCTGTAGTTTAGGTTGGCCCTACACTCACTGTATAACCCAGGCTGGCCTCAAACCCATGGCAATCCTCGTGCCTCAGACTCCTGCATGCTGCGATTACAGGCATGCTGCAGTTACGGGTAAATACCACCAGGTCTGCCTTTTGTGGTGCTGGGGAATTGAACTCAACTCTCTGTGCTTGCTAGGCAGGAACTCTAACCACTGAGCTCTGCCCCCAGCCCAAAACTGCAGTTTTTATATCTCTTTCTTCTGCTGTTTTTTGATTCTCAATGTAGATTTTGCTAAAAGCCACAAGCAGTACCCATGTGATGGCCTGAACATTAGTCTGCCTTTTAATTTTCTCCGTCAGATTATGTAGTCCATTGCCCTTAATTTCAATTTCAGGCAAAATCTCAAGACAGGGGCAGAATGCTGACACACTTTTGGCCAGCGTGTAGAACGCATAGTTTCTAGACCAACTACCGATTAATTCTGCTTCTCATCTAAAATCTCTTGAGTCCTGTCTTCCAATCCACACTTGTATTGGTATTCTGGTCTTCTGAGCTCTGACCAGAATCTTTCATAGGGCTCCACTCACAGCATTCTCAGTCTTCTCTAGCCAGCATCTCTACACCTTTCCAAAATCCTCCTGTGAATCGGTTCCAAAGGCTTCTAAACCACAAAATTAGGTAAAGTCAAAGCAATAACTCCATTTTTGGAAGCTATGTCTTAGTTACTCTTGTTGCTGGGATACAGAACCTGACACCCACAACTTAATGGAGGAAAGATTTATTTTAGCTGACAGTTTCTTGAGGTCTCAGTTCATTCATGGGCAGCTGGCAGTGGTGGTGTGAGTCAGAGGAGGGAGCTGGAGCCTCCAGAAGAAGCCAGGGCAAGAGTGTATATCTTTCCAGGCCATGCACCTATAATAGACCACACACCTGCGATCTGCAACCCCTGTAATCTGCCCCTTCTGAACAGGTCCCACCTCCTATCAGCACATGAAATCCATACACAACACACAACATCCAAATGCATACACTTTTGGGGGGACATTCCAGATCCAAACCATAATATTAGTGTTGTTAGGGTTCCTGATTTTTCAGCAGAGGTTTGAAATTGTAATTTTTATATAAACTCTGATGACTTTAAATGTAACAAATTAACTCAAAAAGGTAGACAAAAGAAAACACAATCCTGGGCCCTTATTTGGCCCTCTTCCCCTAGGTTTACCATCTCTAGGATAATGCTTAACTTCCCTACCTGGTTAATGACTCTATTCTCTGAGTCCAGGGCATGAGGAGGAGGGAGGTATTGTGGATGGAGGATGGACATTCAGCCTCAGTTGGGGTGAAGGTGGGATGTGGATCTAGGTCAGCAGGTTTGGGTCTTGCAAGTTTCTTGTGCATAGAGGCAGCTAGACCAATCGAGGGAAGGCAGCTGTGGGGAAAATGAGCTGGCTGTGGGTGGCAGCGTGTGGGCAAGTTCAGAAACTAGGAGAGGGCAGGAGCAAGCTGGCATGGACCTTGAGGCTGAGGCTGTTTGCCTCCTGGAAGTGTATGTGCATTACCTTTTGCCAACTATGCCCAGAGGAAAAGCATTCTGGCCGCCAGTAGAAGCTCTGGGCATTGGTTGTCTACTTGAATAGGCACAAAACTTGATCCACCCATTCAAATTTGTAGTCACAGTCAGGAGTATAAGCCTGCCTTACATGGAAAGAAACACAGCAGCACAGTGGTTAGGAAGAGAGTAAGTCTGTGCTCGGATGACTTGGGTCTGATTCTTAGCTTTTTCACATACTACCCATGCAGCTAGGCCAAAAAAGTTACTTGCTTTATTTTGGGAGCTCTGGGTTAGCTCATTTGGGGGAATATTTCCTACCCTATAGGGTTGTTACGAGGAGTAAATATGAATACTGTAATGTATGAGAAGTGCTCAGTTCAGACCTGGCATTACTGTGGTAAGTGCTCAGATTGAGCTCACTATTATGAGACAAGCAGTAATCTCAGCTAACTTGTGGTTAAGCAGAAAATCCGTTGTCTCAGCAGAGCGCTGACAACAGATTCAGTGAGAACTCTCCCCTCCTCCCACTGCAATCCCTTTCCTAAACACAGAGTCTCTGGCCCAAGTTCATGTTTTCCAGGACAGCAGGAGACATTGTACTCACCTGAATAAGGGTCATCCCCAGAGCTTGGGTAAGTCAGTCTGTTTGGCCCTGGTTCCACCTGTATTATGTAATGGCATTTTTCATTCAGCTAATCAATCTTTACTGAGCCACTACTATGTTCTAAGCCCCATGGAAGAGTTTTAGGGATGTTGAATACAGTAAGACAAGGTGTAAGCCTTAGTAGGCTAAGTTGAGCCCCAAGCAGAAGGGCTAAACAGGAAGTGGTTTATTTATCTCTTAGGTAAGTCCCAGGGTGAGCACACCACACTGGCAGGAATTTTTTTTTTCTTTTCTAATTTGCATCTCTAAGCTTGTGTTTCAAGATGTGGGATGTAGGAGGTGAGGAAATCCAACTCAACAAGCTTGTCATTAAGGAGCCTTCACTCACTTCCAACTGGTTAGGATTTAGTCACGTGAGTTTATCTAGCAGAAAGAATGCTGGGGAATGTAGTTTGTAGCAAATAGCTGAGTGTTTACTTGAAACTGGGGGGTAGGAATTTTCATAAAAGCGAAGTTAGGAAAATGAATATGGAGGAACTTTTAGCAGATTATGCTTCAGGAAGGCAGAGAAGCAAATCAGCACTCATAAGACAGCTAGATAAATGCTCCTCTCAAGAGCACCAGCTAAATTCTTACGTAGAGAAATATGTCTGGCCTTCATGAAACTGTGGGCTTTGAAATCAGACTTAAAAATTTAAATCCCAGCCCTGGTGCATCTAGATGAGGCTGAGGTGAGTTAAGCCACGTGAAGCGCTCAGTCTGGCTCCAGAGTAAATGGCCTGGAAGTGTAAATTATACTGTTGGGGAGGGTCAGAAGGATATGTGGAGAAAAGTCTGACCCAGGGAGAGCTCGGACACTGGAGGGTTCACTGCCTTCCTGAGTTTTACAGCTTAGGCCTTGTGTCCATGAGTGCAGTCGGGAGCATTGAAATCTCAGCCCTGCTGATCACTGGAAAATGGTAGTGAGATAAACCAGGCATCCAAAGGACTAGTGTTCTGGAAAAAGGAGAGTACATTTGCTTTTGCCTAAATTGGAACTAGGGGAGAAATTTAGAGGGTATTTCCAGGACATGCTCAGCTTTCTATAGCTTGAGTCAGAATAAATGGATGTAGTTGGTGGTCTACAAGTCTCTGGGGAAAGAGGAGTTCCTCTTCTCAGGTATGTCTCCAGAAAAAGAATTCTAGAAACTATTTAAAAACTTTGCCTTACAGTTTAATCAGAGGGATGATGAGGAGTGAGGCCTCACAAAGGGCTGGGGGGTTGTTACTTTTGAGGAAAGCGTGGTGGCTCTTATGGGGCCCCTTCAGCCAGAGGAGAAACACAGGAAAGGTGCCCCTTCTGGGTGCTGCACTGGCAGGAGTGAGGGTGTCCTCTTACAGAGAGCCGGGTGTCCTATGATGTGTAGAAAGTATCACATTTTCCGTCTCCTGCAGGTGTCATGTGGACAGAGAACCTTCCTTGCTTCAGATCAAGAGCTCTAGTTTTCTTTGAAACCTCACACAGTGGATAGGTTTTAGCAGAAAAAGAAATAGATGTTGCAAATGGATTCCCACCAGTTCTCTGCCTCTCTGCCCATCTTATCTTCCAGAGTCTGAGGAGTTTTGACATCTTCTCTCCAACATCCCAGGTCTGAATTGAACTTCACATTACTCTAAAAAGTAGTGTTGAGTACCACGTTGTGACAGGAACCATTTTTCCTAACTGGACCTTCATTTTTCCTTTTTTCCTTCCTTCTCAATCTCTTATTCTCCTTCCCTGAAGGAAGGCTTTTGAAAGAGATTTGGCCAGCTGTGGGAGCTGATTACTCCTGGGCTTCCTAGCCACAGAGGCCCCAAATGAGATTTCAACATTATTTTTGCAGTAGACTTCGTTGCTAGTCTCCAAACTGTTAATCACATAGCATTGGGTATGTCGACAGTACCTGGACCACTCTACTCAGCTATTCGAAATTAATACTTAAAATAATAGATCCTACAGTTCTCTTGTGATCATATTCATTTTGCTTTGTGTTTGAGTTTGTGTGCGTGTATGAAAAGTGTGACCTTGTTATATGTGAGCAATGCGGATGCTGAAATCCTTCTCTGTACCTCTTCGTTTTTAATAACTGGGACATTTGGCCTCCAACCCTGTGAGGGAACCTGTGGTCAATCTGACTATGTCAGTGATGAACAGTCTTTTTAATGTTTTTTTTTTTTTTTTTTTTGGAAAGAGATCAGTTCAGGGAAGATCAGTGAAAGGGCACTATTTCTCCCTCCAATCACAATGAAGAGAGCAGTCGCAAGTCTCACGATGCAGGGGTGGGCAGGCTTTCAAGGGTGGGTGGTCTTAAAATGTACTGTGTTGAGAAGATCAGCATCATTGAGGAGATGGCCCTGCCTTGTAGTCACTGAAAACTTAATAACCAGACTTGTGCCTTTCTAGCTTTTTATTCTGAAATTAGACCTCTGGATGCCCACGTGAGCCTCATTACTAGATGGATTACTCTTGTAACCTACAAACCAATTTTTTATTTTTTTTGTAAATCTGAGAACTGTAGTGTATCTAGTTATAGATGTATCTAGTACCTAGAAGTATAGTGGGATGTAATAAATATTTTTAAGGAGACAATATGGCATAATGCTTCGGAGCACAGACTCTGGGGCCAAACTGCCCAGCTCTCTCACCTGTTATCTCTGTGACTCTGAGAATGTTACTGACTCTCTCTGGGTTTTAGCCCTGGACTGAATAGTGGGGATTTTATCAATTTCTGTGTCATAGATGGGGATTGAGTAAGCTAATATAAGAGAGCTCTTAGGGAAATACCTCCTATACGCAAACTCCAAAGCAGCACGAGTTGTTACTACACTATTAATGAACTGAATGGAAAGCCACGTTTACCTGAGATGCTAGAGCTGGAGAGAGACTCTTGTCCACCACTGGCTTCTCTTTGGTGACCATTGCTCAGAGATGTCTTCTACAGTCTCTCTTTGTGAAAACAGATTTGATTTCCATAGAAAATAAGTGTTCCCTTTTCTCTCATTCCCAACAGTTTTTTTAAAAAGGAAACAAAAGGAGAAAAAAAAAAAAAAAAACCCAGATGTTTCTCAAGCAAACCCAAGCCAGTTGTAATTGATACTGTGAGAGATTCGTTACTTGGGTTAAAGATGCATATCTAGATTTCGGAAACTGCTCTTTTCCAAAGAAAGTGCCAGTTTCTCTGTGGCCTTTCATCTCTTCTCACAGAATGTCCTTCCTCCTTAGGCAACTTTGTGTTGACAGGGAAACGTTCCCTTGATGACAGACGCCAGAGCAAATCTGGCTCGAAGAGCTTTGTTCACCTGGGGGCTTTCTGTTCAATCAGGTTTATTCTTCTTCACTGGCTTCTTTTTTTTATGTTAAGGTAGAACATACATTCATAAAAATGTACTTATTTCAAGCCAATAAAATTTGTACAAGTGAAACGTGCCTGTGCCACCAATGCCTGGATTAAGGAGCAACATTACAGACCCTATGGAAGCCCCGCTTAGCCCTTTCTGGTTACTCTAACACCTTCTGCCCAACCCCACCAAGGGCACTATCCTGCTTCTGACCACGTCTAGTTGAGTTTTCTAGGATGTCTGCTGTAATGTTTGGAATTCCCTCCTCAACGTGCAATCTGTGAGATTCATTAATATTTTGGCTGTGGTTATAACTTATTGCACAACAGTTTGTTATGTGGCTATATCATTGTTATGTGGATATATCACAATCTCTTTGCTCATATTACTTTTGATGGGTGTGTGGTAGTTTTTAGTTTGGAGCTTCTTCTGTAATACACTGGTATGTCTGTGTGTGTGTGTGTGTGTTTTTTTTTTTTTTTGAAGACCTTAAGTATATATACCTCTACCTTTCATAGATGGTGCCCAGTGTTTCTCTATATTAGGTAGGGGTGCCAATCACTAACTTGATTTTCATGTAGAAATTATCCTGTATCCAGATTTTATTTGGGTTTTATAGAGGAATAAATCTGCGAATTCTCCACTTCTCGTATTCTTTCTCTTTTGAGCTTATGAATTATGTGGTTACCAGATAAATTCACTTAAATTGCTCCAGCTGCTTCTTTTAGGGGAGGCTCTTGAAAGACTTTTTTTAGAAATACACTTAAAATGAGAGTTTTCTCTTTTTTTCAAGAACAGAAAAATATGATCACTGTATTCCCTGCAAAAGAATTCCTTCAGCATTCCCACACACACTTTTTATGAGTGAAACTTATGGTTCAGGGAAATTTTGAGTGTAAATACCAGTGTGGGTACTGATTTCCTAAGATTTAGTGATTGGATTATTCTCCTTATAACTTCAATGAAAATTGCCACTTTTTGGGATGGGAGGAAGCTGGGAAGTGGAGAGGCAGAAGTTCCTTTGTCCAGCTGCTAGCTTTGTAAATAATCACAATGAGAGGTGGTTCGGAAATGCAGAAAGATAAAGAACCTTCCTGGCCAGCTCCGTATACCTTGTAAGTAGGAAGCCCTGAGTCTCAGAGGGTGTGTAATTGAATTTGTTAGTTTGGGCTGGTCTTCTCTTCCCTGACCCCTCAAACAACAAGCTTGAAACCACATCCCACAGAACAATGACAAAAATCCTATTTCACACTGTATCCTCACACAAATCTCTTACCCCAAAGCACTCTCAACTCCTGCAGCCTGCAGCTGTTATTTTATTTTACAAATGGGAAAACGGGGACCTGCTGAATTGACTTACCCAGAAACACTCTGGAAGAAAGGAAATTTAGAAGCCAGACCCATGCCTGGGGATCCTTCCTCTAGGATCAGAGGATCCCTTTCTAAGGAGGACTTTAAGGATGGTGTGCTGCATGAGGTGTGATAAAAAATATGATGAGCATTTACATTGAAAAAAGATTATTACAGTCAAAGGCACCCTGCCTCTGTTCTCCCTCACAGTACTTCCCCGCACTTCAGACACTTATCCCAACATTCTCGTTCCTAAAGCTGTTCCGGAAGTCCTCTTTTGGGAGTGTCTTTAGTAGCACAGCTGTGGCTGCCTCAATGTATCGAATCTGTTTCGAACACTTACCTTCCGTTTTAACTTACGAGAGGACCAGAAATTACATGGTGCTGGATCTGGTGAATAAGATGAGGACACACTGTAATGCTTTTACAAAGCATCTTTCCAATGCGTGCTCCTCAGTAGTGAGCGCCATTCACAGTAGTTTATTTTATTTTTATTTATTTTTATTTTTTTTTGGAGACAGGGTCTCACTCTGTGGTCCAGGCTGGTCCTGAATTCACTTCAGGGCCCAGGCTGGCCTTGGACTCATCGTAATCCTCCTGTCTTAGCCTCCCGAGTGCTGGGATTACAGGTGTGCGCCACCATGGCCAGCTTATGTGGTGCTGGGGAATTGAACTCGGGTACTTAGTGCTTGGCTTAGCACTTGTTCAAGCGCTTTAACCGCTGAGCCATTCCTCCAGCCCCATTCACAGTAGTTTTAATCACAACCCCAGAAAGCGGAAAGGGCAGGGAGGTAAGTGCATTTTGAATGAGGAGTATTTTGAGGGAAATTAATGGCAAGGTGTCTTTTCCTGCAATAATTTTTTCTGTTTAAATACAATGTCTCCTTCAAGGGTTTGTCCCGAGTGACTTACATTTTCCCAAGAGACCTCATGGTTCCACCACTTTCCAGTGGTGCCATGGTTGGAGACCAAGCCTTTAACACATGGTCCTTGGGGGACATTTAAGTTCCAAATCCAACCACGAAGTACCTTGGAAAGCAGGGATGAGGGAGTGTGTGTGGGAGGGTGGGGTATGGAAAATAGCATATGTGATATCATGCCGTATAAGCCATCTAAATTATATTTGTGTATGTATGTGGGTATATGTGAAGGAATGTAGAGAATCTATGTGTAAATAAAAAAATTCAAAGAAATGAAAAGTGCAATTTTAATAAGACTCTGAACCCTGCTGTAGGTCAGACATCTTGGCTAGAGCTCAGTTCTGTAGCAGAAGGCTTTACCTTTTAGGCTAGATTTGCAGGTAAAGGACATTGGTCAGAAGTGATGGCTGTGCACAGACCAGGCATACCTCTGTTCTCTACAAACCAACAGCCATAGATACTGTTTGTGAAGTGCATAGTGTATGCAGCACCATTATAAATTTTCAAAGTGAAATATTTTTATTTACATTTTTTTTTGAGACAGGGTCTCAGTTTATAGCCCAGGCTGGTCCAGAGCTCACTTTGTAGCCCAGGCTGGCCCTAGACTCATGGCAATCTTCTTGCCTCAGCCTCCCGAGTACTGGGATTATAGGCATGTGACAGCATGACCAGCTTTATGTGGTGCTGGGGCATTGAACTCAGGGACTTTAACTGCTGTGCCATTCTTCCATCCCCTTATTTGCATTTTATGGATGAAGAAAACTACATGCAAAGTGACTCGATGCTCATAGTGAGTGGTGCTGAGATCGAGGCCCAGGTCTGGTTGACTGCAGAGCTCCTACATTTTGGGTCTCATGTCACTGAGTGGTCACAGCTCCTAGCTGCCTCCTGAGGTGAGCAGGGCTGGCCAGTTTGGATCTGAGCTGATGTGTCTGCAAAGCCTTTCTTACAGGTGTGGGGTTTGCTCTTAAGACTCACCAGACCACCGTCCTGTGAATGTTTCCTGTGTGTTCTGGCTGGCCGCGTGCCTGGTTTTGGATGGTGGAGCTTCTGACCACGTGAGAAGAGAGAGCCTGTTAGGGCCTCTGGGCCCGAGGGACCAGTTTCGCACGGCAATGTAGGGCATCTTGTTGTCCTACCTCAGGACAGGTGACAGGCAGACAGCTTGTTAAAAGAGGAAAGTTTTATTGAGAATAACTCTGAATTGTCACTTGGGGAGGAAGGGCCTAGACTTTCATGGCGTGTGCTCTTGCACCTCTGTGCGCCATACCTCCAGCCCCCAGGCCGCAGAAGAATGGACTGCATTGGCTTGTTTGGTGGTCTGGTAACGTGACTTACCCACAGGTCGCTGCGTGCCTTGCTGTGGCTGAAAGTTGCTGCCCCAGAGTATGGAGGGCAGGAATCCGAGTTCTGAGAATTGACGTCCTGTGGGGTCCTTCTGTTTTGCATACCTTGGTTTCCGCCTTTGTAAAATGGAAACCTGATTTTTAAAAGAGTGCATCTGATAATTTTTTAATAGTAAGAGACCTGTACGTATACGAGAACAAGCCTTGTTTTGTGTCTTTGGTTTTACCTGCGGACACCAACAATAATTGCTGTTTGTAGTTAATAAGCCTGGGTGTTTCCAGTGTAACCGGACCACTCCTTCCTATAGGGTGCTGTATTTTAACAATGGCATTGAGGACTCCCAGGAGCAGACCTATTTTGTAAAGGTCACCTGGACTGCAGAGGTCAGCTGGCTGCAAGGACAGCTTCTCCCCAGTCCCGCTGTGCTCTCCGGGCAGATGGCTGCCATTCCTCCGGTGAAGTTGCGGCAGCTGCACTGGAGCCACTGCCTGCTGCCTTTGCTGTCCGCAGAAGCCACTACAGATGCCAACGGGGGACAGAATGAGGGGAGGGTGTGCAGTGGGCTGTGGGCTCCACCTGAGAACTCAGGGCCAGGCCTGCATGCTCAGCTCACACCCGCACTCTTGCTCTCTGCCCACAGACTGTTGGCTCAGCCTTCTGGGTAGAGCCAAGCTGCCTGGTCTTTCAGGGCCTCAGTTTATCTTCCTGAAAGAGTGAGTTATTTTTAATGAGACTGCATAGCTGTTGTGATGGGGAACGGTGCTCTTATTATTAGGTCCAGCTCCAGGACCTGGTACAGTGCCTGGTGAGCAGCAGGACTCCCAAGAGATGCTTCTCCCAGCATGCAACTCTGGGCAGACAGAGCGGATTGTAATCATTTAGGAGTTACTTTGCTTTCTTCCTTTGTATCCTCTGGTGTAAGAGCAAGTGGAGGTCTGTACATCTCTTCCCCAGCCTTAGTCTTTTCTGCATTTATTTTTCCTAAAAATTTTCTTCTCCCCAGGTAAGCAGAGCTTGGAAGCCCTTCCCACATGCCCCTCTCCTGTTTGCACTGTGAGAAGGGGGAGCGAGAAGCGTGTGAGACTCTGCTTCATCCCAGTAGCTTGGCCACTTTGGGAAGAAGGCTTGCCTGTGTTCTTGCCTGTGTGTACCCTGCCCTCCCTCGCCAAGGATGGCAGAGGACTCTGAGGTCCTCAACGGTGGAGGGTTCTCAGGGGAGACAAGGCCTGGCACTCCCAGTGGGTTCCCAGGTAGGGGTAGCAGGGTATCCTTTAGAAAAAAGGAAAAAGAAAAAGAAATCTACCTAGATGGAATAATATAAGGAGTGACATCACTGTAGGCATAGCAACTGCAGGATCATGGTGACCTCTCGGGAGGTGGGTGGGACCCCAAGGGAGGATTGAGGTTCACTGAGCCCCTTTTCCCTTGGGGGCACATGGAAGTGGGAGGCATGGAGGGAGGATTGCTCATGAAGAGGCCGGAGCAGGCCGGAGCTTGGGGCTTTGGCTCCACATCCTTGCCCTGGCAACCTCCGTCGAGTGGTGGGGTACAGCCGGGGGATACTTGCATTCTCTCACTTCAGTATCTGCGGCTTCCTTGGAACCGTGCGTGTGTGTGTGTGTGGGGGGGGGTATGTGTGTGAGAAGGGGCAGAAAAAGAGCATGAAGCAAGCACATCAGTGGAGTGTGAACAGCGAGAGAGGGTCGTCAGAAAGGCCCACAGAGCCCAGAGCCCTGCCTTCAGTTGTTTCTCCCTGAGGAGTCTGACACCCTCTGATGAAAGCCCATCTCTCTTGGCATGGAGTTCTGCCACAGCCATGGGTGGCCTGGGTGTAAGACACATAAGTTGCGCTGATCCCAAAGCCTTTTGTGTTTCACATGTAAGTAGATAGGCTGGGCAGTTGTGTGTGGATCCTCGAGGTGCCCAGGATTGTTGGCTCAGGCACGTGTTTCTTGAAAACAGCGCAAGGCTTTTAGGTGCTGGAGAGTTGAATGAGGGTCTTGAACCGTGAGGTTGGTGCTCTGGGGCTCCTGGGTGCCTTGGGCCTTTCTACATGGACCGCTGTGCCTGGTTGTCAGGCCTGGCTGCACATCTCTGTAGGTTAGAACACCATTGCTCGTCTGCCTTCCTGCTAGATGGGTGTTGCGGGGTGTTAAAAGTAAGTGACGCAGCGTGATGGGGGGGCGAGATGCTGTGATGAGGCGGGGTCATTCAGCTCCAGCTGTCTGGCAGAGCTCCTGTCCTGATTTGGGTACATGGGGACATGTTGGCATCTCCTGAGAAGCACAGCCTTGGATTTCTGCAACTAGAAAAACAAACCAAAACCAAACTAAAAAACAATTCTTACTGTATCCTCTCGGTTATGGGTAATTTTGTAAAGTGAATTTGTTATTTAATTTTTTATTGCAATACAATTCATGTAACGTGAAAGTTTCCATTTAAGCCATTTTAAAGTGCATTCTGTACTCATTCAGTGTATATTCTTCCCCTCATCCCCTGTTAACCTCTGGTAACTACTAGTTTGCTTCCTATCTCTATAAAATTTCCTGATTTTAAGTATTTCCCCAAAGTGAAATCATACAGTATCTGTGGCCTTTAATGTCTGGATTCAATGTTTTCAGCATCGTAGCATATGTCACTACTCCATTCTTTTTTTCTGATTGAATGACATTCCATTGTGTGGACAGAACATATTTTATTTGTCCATCCCTTGGTTGATGAACATTTGGGTTATTCCAACTTTTTGACTGTTTATAAATAATGCTATATGAATATTCATGTACAAGTCTCTGAGTGGCCATACCTTTTCAATTCTCTTGAGTAATACCTAAGGGTAGAATTTTAGAATCATTCTCACCCAGAAGCCAGAGGAAGCCTCTAGTGATACTTCTTTTGAATTTATTTGAGGAAGTATCAACTGTTTTCCACAGTGGCCACAACATTTGTAATTTCTCCAATAATCTGTGGAAACCCAAAGTCTCCATATCTGTGCTGATACATGAGATTTTTGTCTTTATTGATCAGACCCATACTAGTGGGTATGAAACAGTATATTATTATTATTATTATTATTATTATTATTATTATTATAGTCCAGGCTGGTTTTGAACTCATTATGTAGTCCAGGCTGGTTTGGACTCATGGCAATCCTCCTGTCTCAGCCACCCAAGTGCTGGGATTACGGGCATGCGCCACCATGCCTGGCTTATGTGGTGCTGGAGAATTGAACTCAAGTACTTAGTGCTTGCATGGTGCTTGCTAGGCAAGTGGTTCAACCGCTGAATTGTTCCTCCAGCCCTTTATTTTGGTTTTGATCTGTGTTGCTCCATGACTCAGTGTGCTGAGTATCTTTTCAAACGCTTATTGGCCATTTGGTTATCACCTTTAGGGAATTGTCTCTTCAGATCTTCTTCCCATTTTTCACTTGAATCATTTGTGTTTTGTTGTTGAGAAGGCAATTTATTTTCACCCGTCACCATTCTTTCCCTTACCCCAGTGTGGTGTGAGCAGCCAGTAGGGTTGGAGGAGGTTCGCTGGCCACATAATTGCAGGTTTTCACCTTTGCCTCTTCGACCACCCCTCAATTCTTTGGGGGGCCTCTTCTTCCCTGGCTACTCTTAAATGCCACCTCCTACTTCCCCACCAGAGTCTTCGTCCTTGCCTCCATCTTGTTTTGCTTCCAGCTCCCTCACTAACCTTATCAACCTGCGATTACGGCACCCATCATTCTATGACTTGGTGGGGTTAAAAATATGGTGAATGTTCAAATTAAAAGCGAAAAAATTACAGTAAGAGCTACATTACCATGAAACTCTGTGAAAACATATCCCCTTGCTTATCACACACGTAACCCATTGTCCTTGTCACTTTTTGAAGAGTGTCTTTTTGTGACTGCCTTGATGTCCCACAGCAATTCAGAATGGCCATAGAAGTTTCTGTCAGTAACATTGTGGTGTGTCCTTGTCTACCTACTCATGGGATCTGGCACTGGGCAACTTCTTGCTCTTCCCCAAAGTCAAAATGACCATGGATAGTGAATGTTTTGAATTGATTCAGGAATCGAGATGGCCATGATGGCACAACTGAAGACAATCCTGAAAAAAGACTTCTAGAATTGCCTCAAAAAAAAAAAAAAAAAAAGAACAAAGAAAGGAAGAAGCATGAATGATACAGCGAGTATATTGGAAGAAAGGAGGACTGATGTCAATGTGTGTTTTTACTAAAAACTTAAAAAAAACATTTACACATTCATTGCACATTTTGTGCACACTGCATATTCTGATTACTCTCAAATATGTGCATCCAGCCTAGACTTTTCTCTGGAGTTTCATAGTTACGCATCCAACTGGAACCAGCATGTTCCAAATGTAGCCTATTCCTGTGCCATGCCTTTGCTGCCTGTGGATTCCCCACCTGGAGTGGCATCATCCTACCATCGCATAGCTGATCAGCCATTGGAGGTCATCTGGGGTTCCTGCCTCAGCTGCCTCCTGCTCAGTACCAAGTCCCATGCTTTTGCTCTTTGCAACAGCCCATTCCAGTTCGGTGGCTGTTCTTATGTATCGCTCACTCTTCCTTAGTTCAGGTCCTTTTCCTTCTAACTAGAATGGTTTTGAGTTACTCCTGCCCATCCATGTTCTTCCAGAATGATCCAGTGATAATTCTGCCATTTAAAACTCTTCAATGACTCCCTTGGAAGGAGTTTAGCACACAGGCCCTCCTGATTTTGATCTCTGCCTATCTTTCCAACCTTATACTCATTGTCCCTTTAGTCCCTAGGTAAGCTATAAGGAACTCCTTGAGGTTTCTTGAGTGGATTGTGTTCCCTCAACTTCCATTTTTTTGAATGCCATGCATTTGGTGTAAGTTTTATGAATGTGGTCAAGGAGAGATTTGCAGAATTGCATTACAGATACTATAAGGAACTAAACATAAACCAAACACTACTATGAATAGAGAACATGGCAAGTAAGGGTTGGTTGTGAAGTTTGATTCAACAGTTTATTTATGTGAATGAATTTTCCAACTGAATAGAAATTAAATTTCATTTTATTATATTTATAAACCACCTACCTTGCAAAGGTGATGGGCTCTTGGAATAATTCTGATATGTTCTCCATCCATAACATGTAATTACTTTAATAACTTAACACAAAACAATACAACACACTGTATGACAAGCATATATATATATATATATATATATTTTTTTTTTTTTTCACTTGAGGAGAAATATTTGAAATCAGGTTTGGATCCCAGGGCTGCCATACTACTGATTACTATAAACACCATCATCACGGCTTTTTTTTTTCATTTGGTATTTTACATCTTTCACTTCTGGCATTTCATATAAATTTTTTTTCTGAGGATTTTAATCTATAGGCAGAGAAAGGCAAATGACTCTGAAAGAATGGCCCTTGGATCTTTTAACATAATTTAAAAAAGAATTTACCTTGGCTTATTATTTGGTGCTTTTTCTTTTCCTCAAATTTTACTTAGGAGAGTTTCAGACCTGAAAAGTTGTGAGAAGATTATAATGAACACCCTTGTTCCCTTCTCTTAGACACATCATTTGCTAACACTTGTGTGCGTGTTTTTTTCCTGTATCTCCATGCTGTATGCACATGTATGCATGTGTGTGACCATGCACGCACACATTCCCTAAGTGGCCTTTGCAGTTCTCTTTATATTTTGTCGTTGTATCAGATAGTGTGGAGAAGATGGATGACGTAGGATGGGGCAGAAAGTGGAGCTGCTGGATTCTCCTGTGAATGGTGATTTATTCTCTTAGTTACCAAATGAATGGGGAGGCCACAGGACTATTCCATGGTCCTCTGAGAAGTAGCCTGTCCCCTTCTCCAGGAGGCTACTGATGTGGCCACCTATATTTTCAGGGTGAGTGAGATATAGTTCATAGTACACTTTCCTCTTCTTGGTGTGTTTTCAAGCCTCTGGCTCAACCCTTGGCTCTAACTGAAGGCTTGAATGCCTGGTTCTGCACTGCTCCTGAGGATGCCAGGTCATTTGATGATCTGGACAAGTTCCTTCTCTTTTGGAGCCTCAGTTTTTCCCTCCGTGTCATGAGGGTGTGGCTTACCTGCTCTTTAAGGCCCCTGGTGTTTCTCAGTGTTTTGTGGCCCTGTGATGGCCAGAAAAACTCAGACCTTTGGTATTGTCGGAAGATACTTAACGTACTTGTGAGGTGAACCCCAGAAATTTATTGCCGACTGGGCTTTGGCCAGAACAGCATCTGGTTTATAACAAGGAATGTTTTTTTACCCTTGTAAGAGCTACCAGTGCTTTGTCTATAAGGCAGGGAGGTGGGCTTGGTGGGGACAGACGCAGCAGCAGGAACTCTGACCTTCTTGCTGCCAAGTAAACAGTACAGAGAGGCTTTCACTCCCCCTCCGCTGCCATGTTTCTTTGAGGCCGCCTGCTTGTTTAATTTGTTTGCCTTGCTTCCCCCCACGCCCTTTTATAGCTAGTTTTGCTCAAGGATCTTTTCACCTCCTTTTTTCTGTTTCTGGCCCACCTCCAGGTTAAATATCTAAGCAGGACAGCAGCCACCTGAATATCTTGATGACATGAGTGACTTTCATGGCGGGACTTACAGCAGGCTGGGCTCTCACAGGCGAGGGTGGGGAGCAGTCAAAGTCCAGCAGTGGGGGGATATTGGTACTGCTTTGCTTCTGCTGTTCCCACCACAGAGCCAAGGGCAGAGGTCTTAGAGTGACCAGACTCATGTTATGGGTTAATTCCCATGAAAGGAACTTGAGAACATTCTGGTAAAGGAACAAAGAACTTAGGTATATCAGAATGATATGATCAAGAATTCAATAGGCATTCAATGAATGTTTGTTGAAGACCCGCAATGTTAGCTAGGCGAGCTTCGGTTTGGGTAACCACCATTAGGATTTAGACACGAGAGATGGTAGAGATGGCATTGTTAATTATCAGACCTCCTCTTTGTACAATCACGTGCTTCGTGTGTTGTGCCTGGTCCACTAAAATCCTCCCAACAATGTTGATGAGCACTGTCCTCTTCATTCGGCAGAAGAGGAAAGGATGAGTTCCTTCCCAAGGTCAGGCTGTAAGTAGAGGCACAACTGGGATCTGAGATCACTGTGATTCATGTTTCATGCTCTCGAGCTCTGCGCCTGTTCTTCCCAGAAGCTGGCTTATGGACTAACGTCAGTGGTGATAGTTTCTGTGGTCTAAAATGTAAAGAAGATGTAGCTAGATTTCTAATAAGGCTAGCTTTGTTTTATTCAGTGGTCCTCAACGGGGGTGATTTTGACTACAGGAAAAATTTGGAAATGCCTGAAGACATTTTTGGTTGTTCCAGGCATACCATAGGTAGTGGCTGGGAGGCTGCTAACCACCCTACAGAGCACAGGGTGGCTACCAGCTCCCCTGTCCCTACCCTCAGCCAGGAATGTTCTGGTCCAGACTGTTAACCATGCTGAGGTTGAGGAATTCTAGCTTAATTTAAAGAATAATTCTTAATCTTAAAATGATATGTTCATTAAATGTCCTTTCTAGAAATATTTTGTTGATATGTTGATTGTATATATTTGTGGAATATAATGTGATAATTCAATACATACATGCAATCTGTAATGACCTAATAAAATAATTAGCATTTCTACATCCTTCAACATTTATCATTTCCTTGAATCAGGAAGTCTTGAGCTCTTCTCTCCTAGGTTTTCTTTTTTTTCAGTACTGGGGATGGAACTCAGGGCCTTCACACTGAACTCTATTCTCAGCCCATTGTTCAGTTGTGGTTTTTGAGACAGGGTCTCGCTAAATCATTAAGTTGCCCACGCTGGATCTGCCCGTGTAATCTTTCTGCTTCAGCCTCCCAGAGTTCTGGGATTACAGGCTTGTACTTCCAGGCCTGGCTTAGTTATTCATAAAGTATATATATTAATAATAAGTTATTATGAGATATTGTCGCCTTGCTGTATAGAACATTAGAACTTGTCTCTCTTAGCTGACTGTATTTTGATTCAATTTACCTAACCTCTCTCTATCCTCTTTAATCTCTAGTGACCACTCTTCTCCTCTCAACTATGCGTTCAATCTTTTTAGCTTCCAAGTCTGAGCAGGAACACTTGGTGTTTGTCTTTCTGGGCTTGGCTTGCCTCACTGAATCCTTGTCTTCCAGGTCCATCCGTGTTGCTACAAATAGAAGTAAGTTCTTTTTTCTAAGAAACAGTGGTGTTAAAAAAAAGAGTTGGCAAAACGGTTGTTGAGCCCTCCAAACATTTTTTTTTTCCTGTTAAAAATTACTTGGACTGTGTAATCCAAACATCTAGGAATTCTTGATCTAGGAATTAGATGGAAAATAAATGCTGTTTAGTGAAGATTAGAGAAGAAAAGTATCTCATGTTACAGGTCCGCCAATAATAAGGTGGCCAGATCTTGGGGCTCCAGGAGTTTCATTTAATAATGACCATTTTTAGCCCCTTATTGCCTTGGTCTGTGCTAAGGCCCAGGAGAGGTAGAAAGGACAAAAGTGAACATGTGTTGAGTAGGGAATAAGGAAAGCCCAGCAAACTATGGAGAAATTTATCCACTTGCTGAGTAACTTGGCAAATCAATGGATTTGTACTACAAAGAATTTTAGGCCCTTGGGTCTGCCATTAAGTAAGTTATGCGACCTTAGGCAAGAGACCTAGATTTTCTCCTTTTTGTTTTCTTGTTGGTTTCCTGTCTTGGATGAGGGCCCCTTGTGCCCATAGAAACAGCTATCTCTAATTCCACCTTTTTTTCCTTTCTTCAGTGGGCCATCTGGACCTGTTGTTCCTATTTTGAAATGTGTCTGTTGTCAGCCTGGTCTCTTCCCATTCCAGTGCCTCTCTGCCCGGCAGCTGGAATAATCATGCTCACACATAGATCTGATCACGCTGCCTACCTCTGCTTACAACCCTCAATGGTTTCCTCATTGCCCAGAGGGTAAAGTTCAAACTCCCTGGCAATACCTTCTTGGCCCTGTGGTCTGGGCCTGGCTTGCTTTTCATCCTCTTTCAGCCTTTGCCCTTCACAACCCCTTACCTCATGGCCTGCACACACGAAGTGGCCCACTCTTCTCTGAGCACAGATTGCTGGACCCACTCCCTGAAGTCCTGCTTCTTCTATTTTCCACCTAGCAAAATCAAACTGGTCTTTTAAGGCTTGTCTAATCGTCTCTGGTAGCTGCCCAGACTGGTCCGTGAACCCCTTGAAGGCAGGGCCTACATTTGCCTGGCTCTGTCTTGGAGCCTCTATACCCAGCATGGAACTTTGCACATGCTAGGGGCCCAACCATTGTGTGTTGAGAAAACCAGTGGATGAAGGAGGACAACTTTATATTGGAGGTAATAATGTTATGCTCTGTCCTGTCTAAGGTAGCCTGTGGCATGAACATGACATACTGTTGACTGAAGAACTTTGAAAAAAATGCAGGGCTCTATGGATGTGAGGTGTTCATCATTGTTTTAAATATAGATTCCTTACCTTTGAGCACTAGATGAGAAACTAGAACTTTCTTCATTGTGTCACTAATACCTGCTACATTTCTAGAAAAGTAAGGGAATGGTTGGTGAGCACTGGGAGTTGGTATACCAAGTGGAAAACCCATGTGGCCACAATTTTGCACAATTCAGCAAAAATTTGCCTTGTTGTTAACAGGAAGCAAACAGGACTTGAACTGTGACTCTGGTCTGGACCTGCCCAGGGGCCTGTATCGACAACACATTGTTTTTCTTTCCAGAAGTAGGGCTGAAGGTAGAGAGAGCTGTGGCAAGGGGGAGGAGCCTATTATTCTTTCTCTTGTCTGTCCTATCTTCTTTCTTCTCTTTCCAATTGGTTTATTTTTAAAATATTAATGTGCCAGTCACCCCAAATAGGTCTTGGTACAGAAAAGGTAAAAGAAGAGGCAAAGAAATGGAAAAAGAAGACAAGATTATAGCCCTTTGCAAGTACTCTAGATCTCACAGATGAGGAGAGAATGGAGTACCCTACTCACTGTTACATTACAAACAAGTATCCAGAGCTAACATGATGTTAATGTTATAGAACTCATACACTCTCTCCACTTGGTTTTTTCCATGTTCTCAGGGTATGTCAACCCTTATGATTGAAAGCTGCGAATATATAAATACACACATTTATATGTATACACACATATTTATACACACACACACACACACACACATACATATACACACATATACTATATATATATATATATATATATATATATATATATATATATATGCATACTTGGTGCACCATGTTCTCTCTTTTTCTGAAAAAAATGGATTTTTTTTTAACCCAGATAAACTTTCCTTTTTTTCTGGACATTTTCTTAGTCAACCTTGACTGTCACCCTGCAGATTTGTTTCTTTGGATCCCATCAGAGGACTCAGAGGCATTGTGTCTTGGGGAAGAGACCCCATTGCTTCTCAGATTCTGGAAGATTGCCCCAGGGCAGACAAGGGAGTGTAGGAGAAGGCAGAGTGGGGGGGGGGGGAGGTAGCCTAAAGAATTAATTGGTGAAACTTTATTACAAAGGCTGGTGCTATTGTTTACAGGCCATTAAAAACCATTATCATCTTCCCAGGCTGGGCAGATAGCAGGGAGCTGCTTTGATGCATGTCTTAGGGAGATAAGAAAAAATTTATCCCTTGTTTTGACTTCAGAATTTCTTTTTGGTTTATTATCTGACGTGCTAATCAACTTTTTCTCCAAATGTCCCTGATCTCAGAAAACTTTTTCAAGCTGTTGGCAGAGGGAGGTTCACATTAGACTCCTACAATTTCGGAGTGGGAGGAGACTCCTGAGATAAATGCCTGTCCCTAACGCACCTCCTCCGTCTGTGTTTTTCCTTCATAGCAAAGCAGCTCTGGCTCTAAGTACACCAGCTTCTCGAGTGATTTGCGCTTATTGATCTCTGAGTGGGGCAGGCTTTTCTCATGACCTTTAGTTAATCCTCCTGCCTCCATGGCTGCATCTACCCTGTGGAGAAGACTTCTTGGAGTCCTCCTTGCCCTACTCCAAGTTACCAGCTCCCTATTTAGTGTCCGTTGACTCAAACGTGTGCCCGTAGTCAAGTGAGTCACCTCAACTCTGCCCTCCTCTGTAGTAGGGATGTTTAGCGTTCTTTGGGTGGGCTGACCAGAGTCCCTAGAGGTCCTTACCCATATACTAGACTTCTGCCTACCCTGATGTCTTCCTGAGGGCGTGGCTTCCATCCAGAGACAGGCCATGGGCTGGATGTTGGGCCCGCGCTGGGGTGGTCAGATTTTTGCCTGATGATCTTGTGGGGTTTGCTATGTTGTGAACTTGAAGAGAAGACTCCAGTCGATGCTGAACTTCCTTGTAGTGGATTGACAAAGAGTTCGAGTGTGCTGTCTGAGAGAAGGAGCCAGTTTGGCAGCTATGAGGCACTTGTATGTTTAATGAACACACGAGTGAATGGATGTAGGAAGGCTTGTGGATCTGTGCATTCAATTCAGTTTTATTATTTCATTTACTGTTTCCCTGGGGAAGAGTTGGTATGGAGAGTAGAAAGTTTCAGAAATGTAGTTCTTCACATTTGAGATTTTACATCTAAGGGGAAAGAGACTAATATGAGCCAAAGCTTTAACTGAAATAGAGGTTGAAGCAACTAATTCAGAGAATGTAAAGGGTGTTAGTTTAATTCAGAATGAAGGCTATCAGCAGAATTTCATGGAGAGGATAATCTGTAAGGATTTCAGTGAACAAGGAAGGCGGCAGGGGAAGGCGATGTAGGCTGGAGAACATCAGGGGTAAAGGTGTTGAGATCTAAGAGCACCCTTAGCTTGCCACAGGACAGTCTAGCACAAAGTCACATCCTTCTTCCAGCCAGGGTGGCTCCAGATCCATCTCAGACAACACCAAGTAATCTCAGGAATTTTTTCCCCCCGGCGTCTGACCCTAGGGGAAGTCTTGGGGCTGACATTCCTTTCCTCTAGAGTTTGTTGGTGCCCCTTGTTGCTAGATTTTGCCCTCCTTGGAGGGTGGATAGGACAAACCCAGAGATTCTCTGTAGTTGGTGAAGGTATATAAACTCCTAGTACCAGGTCTCCCAGGTTCTTTATGATATGTCTTTGCCTTTCCTCCAGATTTTCTCACTGCCAGGACAAGAATTTTCCTCTTCTGGAAGGATTTTGTCCAATTTATGTTTGTCCGAATGCATTCCTCCCTCCCAAGGACACAGCTTCCATCAGCTGGAAGGAAGTGTACTGTTTTCCCAGCGACCGAAGCGCGTCCCCCTGCTGAGGGCCGGGCTGGAGGTTGGCCTTTCCCTATCTCTCAGTGCATGGCACTGGGTGGTTGTCTCACAGATAAGGAGAGAATGGCATATACTACTCTCTGGTATATTACATACACGTATCCAGAGTTAACACGATGTTAATACACTATATTATAGAACTCACACACTCTTTTGCCTTGGTTTTTCCGTGTTCTCAGGGTAGCTGCTTAGTTATAATCCAGGGAGTGGGAGGAAGCCAAGAAAGGGGATTCTTAATCTTGGGGAGCAAAATTGAGTGTAGAAAAAGCTTTGGAAATGGAAGATTCCCAGGGCTACTTCCTACAGCAGTGTTACAGCCCATACATAACTGTAGGTGAGCTTATCTCTGCCTCACACGCACCCAGCCCTGAGTCTCTCTGGATGTTGGCCAAGCCAGTTGGGAATGCATAATAGCTGAGATAGGGGATGGGGTGAGTCTGGCATGTCCTTGCATGCTGCAGCGAAGGCCCCTCTTCTCTCCCTTTTTTCTCTTTTCTGGCCTTTATGCTGGCTGGGAACTAACCGTTCTGGTCTCACCTTTCTAATCTTTGAAAGAAGGGAAGCCCATTCAGTGTTAGCAGGTGGTTGTGCTAGTGATTATGGACTCCCTTAGAGAGTGGATGGGAGGTTTCAGTGAGAGATTTAGACCAAATGGCATTTAGCTGGGTGCCATTTTGAAAGCTGAACTACAGAGTCTTGTGAGCTTAAAACCTTTCCCATATCTGCCTTTCTGTCTTAATTTTTATGACCAACATTCAGGGGTTGCTTTTCATCCTGGCAACAATATAGCTAAGAAAAGGAAAGATCTCTGGAAAGAAGCTTCTAGCCTGGTGGAAGCAAGGGCTGCTGGGAAATTGGGTGAGGTCTTGTTGAGGATTTGGAGATACAGAGAAAGCAGGTAATACAAGATCTTTCTCTCATTGCTCTTGCTCTGGTATCATCTCTGTGTTGGATCTGTGGCCAAACGCTCCACAGAACCCCGGGTTGCTGATTGATATACAAAACAGTGAGAAGAAGTACAGCTTCTCTTTTGAAGATATCTTGGACACTGGAGAATGAACAGTTTCCATTCTATAGACAAAAATGGAGTCACTATCTAGAGTTACCAGAAATTCTTCAATTTAATTAAACATCATCAAATTCTGGGCAAACACCCATTTTCCTTTAGGAGAGTGGTGCAATAATGTACCTTGGGATTGTAATAAATTCTAGTAACTTTGGTGTTTTAAATTTTTAGAGAGAGAGAGAGAGAGAGAGAGAAAGAAAGATACTCCTTAGTCATTGGCTTGGGAATGGGGCTAGATGATGGCAGGTTGATTATTAGACAGGGGCTAGAGATTTTTTTTTTATGAGGGCTGGTTTGATTTTTATGAATTTTATTTTTATTTGATTTCATGTTTATATTCTTCCCTATATTAGTTTTTGGGATTGCTGTAATAAAGTACCATAAACCAGGTGTTCTAGGCTGCAACCATTGATTTGCTCATGATTCTGGAGTCCGGGAGTCTAAGATCAAGGTGTTAGCAGGGTGGGTTCCTTTCAAGGCTTGGAGGGAAGACTGTTCTGTCAGATTGTAGACGCATCCCTCAGTCTACATTTTCATCTTCACATGGTATATGTGCCTGCATCTCCAAATTTTTCCCTTTTAAAGGACACCAGACATGTTGGACTAAAGCCCCCTTAATGACTCATCTTAACTAATTACATCTGCAGTGATCCTATTTCTGAACCAAATCACATTTTGAGGTAAGAGTGGTTAGAACTTCAATTGAACAGCTCTAGGAGCACACAATTCCACTTGTAAATATTCTACTTTTTAAAGAAAGGATGTGGATTTTCTTTTTTTGGCAAAAGAAAGATCTGTATCTCACAAAATTCAAATGCTTAGGGAAGAGTAAATTGGGAGAGAAAAGCAAATATAAATCTCTCTCCCACACACCTGTTCTAGTGTCTTCAGATCTTGTTCTTCCAAAGCAGAGCTTCCAAGTTTATTTCTTCCATAATATAAAGTATCTATCCTTATTTTTCTCCCTTCAAAGAGTTGCATTCCAAAGCCCTATTCTGAATTCTTTATTTTATTTTTTTCTTTTTTTGACACAGGGTCTTGTTCTGTGGTCTAGCATGATCCTGCACTTATTGTGTAGCCCAGGCTGGCTTTGGACTCTGGACAATCCTCCTGCTTCAGCCTCCTCAGTGCTGGGATTATAGGCATGTGCCACCATGCCCAGCTTTATGTGGTGCTGGGGAATTGAATTGAGGGCTTTGTGCTTAATAGACAAGTGCTTTTTAATTTAGAGATATAGCTCAGAGATTATTCTGTAGCAACAGGTATGCATCTACTCTACCCTACTTTTTTTTCTACCCTGTTTTTAATAGAGGCATACTATTTTATTGTGTAGCTGTGCCGTGCCTTGTTTAACTACTTTTCTTAATAGATATTTAGATGATTTCAAATCTTCACTACAGTGAATATATATTACATTCCTCTAACCATGAATGTAAACCATATATATCTAACCATTACTAAAATGCTTTTATAGTGTATAAATTGAATGAATTAAGAAATGTTATTTCCACCTTGATCACTTTTCTGTCACCAGGATGCAATACCTGACACCCACACCTTAAAGGAGGAACAGTTTATTTTAGTTCTGAGTTTCAGAGGTCGTGGACCATTCATTGAGTAGTCATTTGGCTGCAAGGCAGCAAGCAGAACAGGGCCAAGTTGTTTGCCACAAGGCAACCAGGGAGCAGGTAGAGAGAAGAGAGGAGCCGGGAGCAGAGCATACCCTTCGAGGTCACTCTCCTGGTGGCTCATTCCTCCAAACAGGTCCTGCCTCCTAATAGCACATGAAGTCACGAGTGAATCAATCTACTGAGAAACATAGCACCCCCACGGTCCAGTCACCTGTTGAACATGTGAGACTTCTAGGGGACATTTTAGATTTAAACCACAAACTCACATGGATTTTTTTGTTTGTTTGTTTTTGAGATAGCGTCTCACTGTATAGCCCCGGCTGGTCCTGAACTTACTGTGGAGCCCAGGCTGGCCTTGGACTCACAGCAATCCTACTACCTCATCCTCTCGAGTGCTAGGATTACAGGAGTGCACCATCATGCCCGGCTTATGTGCTGCTGGGGAATTGAACTCTGGTACTTAGCACTTGTCTTACCATTTGCTAGATAAGCTCTTTAATCGCTGAGCTGTTCCTCCAGGCACGGTATTTGGTATTTCAACATATTGATCTCTCCATGTTTCCTCTCCTCAGTGGCTCATCCTAGGTGGTTTCTTGTTGGTATAAAAAAGTCAATGATAAAAATGCTTGCATGGAGATCTCTACTGGGATCACTTTTGACCATCCCTTAGCATTGGTTCTCAGAAATGAGCCAGATAATTTGCAAATTGTTAGACTTTGGATAACTTATTACTAAATTGTATTCTAGAAATGTAGCAGTTTATATTCTTACTAGCAGAGTGCCAATCTTTCCCTAAGTACTAAAGTCGTCATTAAAACAAAATCAAATGCACAAAAAACTGTGCAGGTTGGTATGTGAAGTATGGCATTTCATTGTTTAAATTTTTACTTATATAACTCTTTTGCTTTTTTTACTTAACTGTTGTTATTTCCTCCTTCAGACTTGCCTGTCCCCTCTGGCTACTTACTTGGGAAGGTCTTAATGCGTCTTCTGTCAGCTTGCAGAGGCCCTTTAGGTATTAAGGATGGTCTTTGTCCTATCTGTCATAACATGGCAAGTATTTCTACCAGTTTGTGGTTTGAGTTTAAAAAGTTCTTTCAGAAACAGGGCTACAGCTTGGTGGTAGAGTGATTGCCTAGCATGTTTGAGGCCCTGAGTTTGATTCCACGTACTGCAAAGGAAAAAAAAGTTCTTTTAAAATTAACTTTATGATGGTGTAACTGACATTCAATAGAATGTGCTCACTTGAAATACATAATTCCATGAGTTTTGACAAATGTATATACCTGTGTTACCTACGTAATGACACCAGAATACTTTTATTATCACCAGAAATTCCCCAGTGGCCTCTTTGCAATCAAACTCATCTTTGGCCTCAGGCAACCACTGCACTGTTTTTTATCACCATAGAATCCTGTTACTGGATCTGAGATTTTTATATAAACAGAATCATGTAATATGCACTTTTAGGCTCTCTCTTTTTAAGACTTATCTTTGCTATTGTGTATGATAGTAGCTTGCTCCTTTATGGCCCAGAGAATCCCATTATATGAATGCATCACACTTGTTCATGCATTTACCAGTTGGTAGAGATTTGTGTTGTTTCCAGTTTTGGAATAGTTGCATTTCTATCTGTGTATGTCTCTCTTTTAGGACATTTTTTTTTTCCTCTTAGTCTTGGGTAAACAGGAGTCAATCTCAAGTCACGTGATAGGTACAGACTTCCTTAAAAGTGACTGCCATACCTTTTCCCCAAGTGGTCGTGTCACTGTGTGTTTGCATCAGCACTGTACGAACGTCATCACATGTTCTTACCTCAGTGGGTCCTATCCGTCTTTTTTATTTTAGCTATTTGCGTGAGTGGGATGGTATCTCATTGCAGTTGTAATTTACCTTTACCTGCTGCCTAATGATGCTAAGCACATTTGAACCCCCATAGTTAACAAAATAATGGGAAAGAGAATTCCAGATTTAGAGGGGGCATAAATTTGGAAGGGAGCAGAGTGACTAAGAAACGGGGACCATTGAGGGCTTGCCTGGGCTGGAGGAGTGAGAAGAGCTGGAGGGCCTGGCTGAATAGTCCTGAGGGGGCCCGGCTTCTGTCAGCTGGGGACTGGGAGGCTCTGAGAGGTGGCTGGAATGGTGCTTCAGCAGGTTCTGATTAGGGAGACACTGCAGGGGTGAGGGCTGATGGTGAGTGTTGGCAATTTCAAGCTTTAGAGAGGGACTGTGACTGATTGATTGCAGAGAGATTGAGGATGGGCCGGGTTGGCTACAGTGGGGAGTTGCCAGTTCTTGATTTCAGAGTGGGTGAAACGGAAAGGAGTGATTATAGATTGACCTTGAGGTTCAAGATGAAATGTTGGGCCGGACGTCTCTGTTGTAGCCAGAAGACCACAGGAGGGGAAATAAAATTGAAAAAGATAAAAGTTGTTCACTTTTGAAAAGAATTTGTGACCTTCTTTGAGTGTGTAATCAGACAGTTTCTCCTAGTTTGTTAGTGCATGTTAAAGTTTCCAAAGTGCTTTTACGTATGACTTCTTTTCTCTTTTCAGTAATACCTGCTGTGGTAGGCAGGGCAGCTCTGCCATATTTTCAGTCTTATAGATGAGAGTGGTAGGTTCTGCCTGGGGTGACGGGTTGACTGGGTTCTGTTCTTTGAGCTAAACGCCCAGAGGTGTCAGGTGGTAGAATGGAAGTAAGATTCAGATCTTGGTTTGCACCAGTTTGCTGTGTCAGAAAGTATCTCCACTTTCTTGTGTGTTAAATGGGGCTGATAACTCTACATCACTAGCCTCAGACAATGGAGGAGGGGCTGAATAAATAACCTAAGCAAGAGAATGCAGATAAATATGAAACAAAGCCCAAATTAAGGTTAAGGTTATACTTTCTCGGACTGGGCCTGGGAATCAGCTGGTCCCAGGGTGAGGAGCTGGGGAGACCTAGGGTCATGCCTGGCTCCACAGGCTGAGCTGCTGTTGAGGTGCCTGCAGCAGATGCAACACCTGTGGAGTGCAGGGATCTGGGATGGACCAGGTAGAGCTGCCCACCCAGCCTCAGGTCTCCAGAGGCAAGGCAGGGAAGTCCGAGGGCTCACACATGGGAGAGAAGGCTCTGCATTGGGATTCAGAGTGCTTGGGTTGAACATGATTTCATCACATTCTGACCTGGACTGAGACATTTCATTTTTTTGAATCTCAATTCACTTACCTTTGAAACGTCACTTTACACCGTCTGGAAATGTGAAACTATTGTGAGTCTCCCAAACTCACCGTGCCTCTGTGCTTTGACAAAACTCCTGCTCTTTGAAGCAAAGGTTGAGAGAGAGAAAGAACGAACAGGCAGCATTGCTGGCCTTAGAGAGAGGGGCCACTAGCTGAGGAATTTAGCTGGCCTCTAGGAACTAAAGAAGATAAGGAAGCCCTTTCTTCTCACAGCCCCCAGAAGGAACCAGACTTGATAAAACCTTGACCTTAGCCTAGTGACACTGAATTTTATTTGTGGTCTCCAGACCCATAAAATAATTTTACAGATTTCTGTTTTAAATTTGTGTTGTTTTTAAGCCACCAAGTTTGTGGCAATTTGTTATAGCAGCAATAAGGAACTAATACAATGCAGTACAATATAACATGTTTAAGGTTCACCCATGACATTGCATGTGTGGATGCCTTCCTTTCCACGAATGTGTCACAGCTTTCTTCTTCATTTAGTAACTGATGAACATTTGGGTTGTTTCCCAGTTTTTGGCGATAATGAATAAAGCCCGCCATGAGCATTCATGCGTAGGTCTTTGTATGGACTTACATTTTCATTTCTCTTGGGCAAATGCCTGGGAGTGGGATTGTTGGGTCATGAGTGCATATTTAACTTTATAAGAAATCGCCAGGCTGGTTTCCACAGTGGCTGTCCCATTTAGCATTCCTACTAGCAGCGCATGAGAATTATAGTTACTCTATATCCTTGCCAGCGCTTGGCATTGTCAGTCTTTTTAATTTTAGCCATTATAATAGATGTTTAATGGTAGCTCATTGTGATTTTAATTGCATTTTCCTGATGACTAATGATGTTGAGCATTTTTTCACATGCTTTTTGGCCATCTGTAGCTCTTCCTTTGTGAAATGTCTCCTCAATTCCTTTGCCCATTTAAAAAAATTGGGTTGTTTATCCTATTATTGAGTTTTAGAAATTCTTTATGTATTCTGACTAGACATTCTTTATCAGATATATGTTTTGCAAATATTTTCTTGTACACTGTGGCTTATGTTTTTATTTTCATATTAGTACCTTTCAAAAAGCAGATTTTAAATGTTGGTGAAGTTCACCATATCTCTTTTTTCTTTTATGATTCATGCTTTTTGTCTGCTACTCAAGAATTGTGTTCCCAAGTTTTCTTCTAGAGGTTTGAGTTTTAGCCATTTACTTTGCCTCTATGATCCATTAATGAGTTAATTTTTTAATATGAAGAATGAGATAAAGGTGAAGCTTTTTCAATTTAATAAAATTTGTTTTAATATTTTGTAGTACCTATAACTGGCTTTGGTATTAGGGAGACTTTGGCCTCACATGTGCTAGTTAGTGTGGGGAACATAAAGGAAATATCTAATCCCTGTTGGAATTTCACACACAGACACATGAGCACACATACACACATACTCTGAGTATCATAGAGGCAGAATTTGATGAGCTCATAAAAGAAGTTCAGGTGATGCTATGGGCTTTCAGAAGTGAGAGAAACCTCCTTCATTTGGACTTCCAGCTGGTGGAGATGGGGAAGCTGGCTGTGGTGGGCCGTAAGCGACTGACACTGGGCTAGAGGGGATTACACATATTATTATTGGCTGTGGCATGTAAGTATGCCCCAATCTCCTGAAATTCCTAATTAAGCCCTCCTTGACCTGTATAATCTCTTCATTGGGTGTGGTACTGGGGCACTCTGGAAAGGGACAAGGAGGGAAACCTCCCCTCATGGAGTCCCCATCTTTGTGTCCACCTACTAACTTTACAAGAGCAGTTTCATTATTTCCAGTTTTGCAGATTGATCAGAAGCCAGGCTGAGCCTGCAGTCTGGGCAGTGGGCTCCAGGCAGCTCCTGCCACACTGCCTCTGCGGCTCTGAGGAACTTCATTTCTGAGGAAGGCAGGCACACAGATGGGGAGGAGTGGATGCCAAAGGGAGGTCAGGCCGAGGGATTGGTGGGTGGGCTTGCCCTGATTTCGCAGAAGCACTCTCAAGGCTGTGCATGCGGAGGTGGCTGGCGGCTGCGTGGTCCGAGTTTGCAAAGCCTCTAAAGATCCTTTCATTAGAGGGGCTTTAAAAGCTGCAAGCTCTCAGCACTTTCTATCGCTGAGTTTTTCCCCTCCAGGTTGAACCCTGTCAGGGTTTTACTGGTTTATGTGTTCCCAGAATGACCCCCTCACCTGAGCAGCACCGTGTCACTCGCCCTGCGTCCGGTCACCAAGTGGTCTTGGGAAGGAATCTTCACGAGCTCACACTGCCCCTTGTCACTCTCCCAAAGCCCGTCTTTTCTGTAAGAAGCGTGGAGTGGAGCCCATCGGGGACAAAGGGACTCTTAAGACCTTGTTTGATCTCCGATTTGGGGGTTGGTCCCTTTCGTGGTCTCAGAGTTGGGATCCTTTTCAAAGGGCCCCTGAAAAAGCAAGGCTACTCCGAGGAGCTTAGCTGCGGGGAATAGGATCGTGTTTGGAAAATCCATGGACACCCTAGGTGAAAGTTCCTGTTGTCATCCACTTCCTGCGTCCCTCTGACCTCTCATGGCTACCCCGTCCTTGGACCCCTCTGAGGGAGGGGGAGGTGTCTGATCCGCCTGCCTCGGGCGTGTGGCTTCCTGTCCTTTGTTTGGTCATCGCGGGCCCTGTCCTTGCCAGTTCAGGCAAACAGAGCAGGGCCAAGCCCTGGCTGCCTACTCCCGGACAGTATTGCACACTGCTCTGCGTCAGCATAAAGCGTATCCCCTGCAAGAGGCATTCTGGAGTGCCCTGTGCCCCACAGCCGCGGCCTGCACTTCTCCACACCTCAGAGGCCTGCCCGCCAAGCCGAGCTCCTTCTCCCCTTACCAGCTGCGCTTCAGGAATCCTAAATACAGCTCGGGTGGCTCTTGGTGACTTCATGGAAGTGCTCTGGGTTGGTTCTTTTTGCCTCCACCTCCTTCCCAGTCTTGCCAGGGTTGACGCCTCCAAGCCCCTCCCAGCTCCCAAAATACCAGTCCCGCTGCACAGCCCTGGCAGGAAAAGCTTAGCACATTAGCAGGGTTAGCTGCCACACTGACAGGCATTTGGGCGGTTGCAGAGGCACGTAGATTTCATTCTGGGGTTCTTTCCAGCTCTCTGCTTTTTGACGACACAGGGCAGCACTGTTACCAGGCACCTGTCCTGCCTGTGAGATAGGGGCCCGTGGAGGGGAGGGGTGAGCAGAAGATGAGGAGAGGTGGTAGGAACAACAGCAAGTAAGGAACTGTGGGAGAGGCGGCCTTAGCACTCTTCGGTTCCATTGTTCCCTCATTGTCCTGAGCAGGCCCACCTGGCGGGCCTCCCTTCTGGGGCTTACGTGGAACGGATCTTGGACACTAGCCACTTTTCCCATAGTTTCCTTAGTACTGTGGCTTTTGCTTGCAGGAGAGGCAGAGGCTCAAAGACTGCCCTGAGACAGCAGGACAAGCTAAAAAATAGCCGCACCAAATAGTCTGGGACTCGGAAGAGCTGGCTGGAGCTCCTGCTTTGTGGCTCTGTAGCTGGAGGGTTCGGGGCAAGTCAACACCTCTCTGAACTCACTGTTCTGATTGGCAGGTTGGGAGTGACCTGGCTTACCTCTGTATAAGTCTGACTGTCTTCCAAGAGACAATCAATGTACATGAAAGGGTTTAGTAAAGTGTAAAGTGACAAGCATTTATATGCCAGTGAGCTCCTGGAGGGCGGGGATGCTGTTTTGTTTGTCTATGAATTCTTCCATGATGTCTGATTTATTGAATAGAAAAGTAAATATGGTGACTTTTTGAAAGTTTCCCATTTGCCCCTCCTGTGATCAGCATGGGGAAGTATGGAAAAGCTCTGAGTGTGTGAGTTTGTTAGGACTTCTATAACATAGTACCACAGACAGGGTAGTTTCCACAGCAGCAGTTCATTCTGCTCTGGTCTGGAGATTAGAAGCTCAAGATCAAGGTGTTAGCAACGTGGGGTTTTTCTGAGGCCTCTGTGACGTGGAACTGTTTCATGTTGCTCTCCAGGTTTTGGTGCTTTGCCAGCAATCTAGCATCCCTTGGCTTGTGGAAACATCCCCTCATCTCTGTTTTCATCTTCACACATTGTTTGCCCTGCATTTGTGCTTCTTTCTGTGTTCAGATTCTCTCCCCACCTCCTATTAAAATAAAAATACCAGTGACATTAGATTAAGTTTCACCTGCTCCAGTGGGACTTCGTTTCTTACTAAATGTATGTGCAACAATTGTATTTCCAGAAGTTGTGGGCCAGAGTCTTCTCAGCTTGAGGATCAGCTCTAGGATAGGAAGGTCCAGGCAGGGTAACGAAAGAAGACAGTTCTCCTGAGGAAAAACTGATGTAGGTATTTATTGAGTGAAGGACCCTATTTTTTTTACTCTAATTCTTGAATTCTTTGGAGGGTCTTTGTCTCCTAGAGAGTTGTTTTTCCCTTTTGAATGGCTCTTGTGAAACAGAATCACTCCATTTGTATGTATATATGTATATGTGTATGTATGTATGTATGTATATGTATGTGTGTGTGTATGTATGTGTTTGTTTGTTTATTTATTTATTTTTGTAATACCAGGGATTGAATTAATGGTCTTTATACTGAGCTACATTCCCAACCCTTTTGTAATTTATAACTCTTTATTTTTGAGGTAGGTTCTCTCTAAGTTGATTAATTGTCCAGGCTAGGATTGAACTTGTGACCTTCCAACCTCAGCTTTTCAGAATACTAGGTTTATATCACCATACCCAGGGCCCATTTGTATTTTAGACCCCTGTTTTTTAATCTCTTCTTTTCCCACTTCTTTTCCTTTCTTGTTTTTTTCCTGTATGCCTTCCTTTACAGCTCTAAAGCTTGGGGGACATAGTTACCGGTCCAGGATACTTCTGGCATGAATATGGTTGACATCCCCCTCCTCCCCACTTTCTCCAGCCATCTACCTTGTCCTGTGCCAATGTCTTTCCAGTGCCTATCTGGGACAGGGGATTCCCCATCTCTGTGTATCCCAACTTGACTTGTGTGTTGGGATATCACCAGGCATGTTTTGAGTTGGAGGGATCCAGAATGGAAATGCAGCTGGGCCACGGAGGTGACATCTGGGAAGCCACGGAGGTTCCTTAGCACTCTGCCCACTGTGTTTGACTTGAGAGTTCATTGCCATCCACTTGCCTCTTACCCATGATGTAGATAAATACAGATGAAGGCATTTATATATTACCCAGAATAATAATAGCAGAACCTGCCTAGTCTGTACTATGTACCACATACAACGCTGAGTGCTTTCCATCGTTGTTTTTCCTTTCTTCTTTTCAGAAATCCTAGGAAGCAGTTACTTTCATTATTCTCATGATACAGGTGGGTATTTGAAGTTTTGAACAGAAGTCTAAGCTGCCCAAAGTCACTGAGCTACTGAGGGACTTACTCATTTCTAAAACTTCTGTTTCCACTCTTGTGTCTACCCACAGGTTGCCTCAAAGCATGAGAAATGGCCCGCAGACATCAGAAGTACCTAGGGAGCTGTGTAAAAAGTCAGATTCCTGAGTTACCTCCCCGATTTGCTGAATCACAGAGAGTGGAGCAGGGCCCAGGAATCTGTACTTTAATCCAGCTCTCCAGTGACTCTGGTTATGTGCAAAGGCCCAAGGCCCAATGCCTGTCTAGCTCACCACTGAAGGATAACCTTGCCATCGGCCCAAAACAAAGGGCACCTGTGACCCATTTCCATTTCTTTTCCCAGGCCTCCCCATTGCCTCTTTTCTTCCTGGTGTAGCATCTCTGGGAGTTTAGGTGGGGGACAGGTGATCAGTCTGCACATAGTTGGGAGCATGACATGTATGGCCATGTTGGCCTGCGACCTCTCACCCTGTCCTTTAAGCCCACACCCTGCCCCTGATCTGCTTGCCCTAAGGCCCTAGGGGAGGGACCTGGTCTGGCGCCAGCAAGTAGCATCCAGCCAGCAAGTAGCAGCCACAGCAGATGACGGCCGGGGGAGGCAGGCCTGGGACTTAGAGGGAGATGATGTGAAAGTGTGAGTCCATGGCTGGGAATATTCTGGAGTCAAATCTTGGAGTGATCTGAGATGAAGCATTGCTGCCGCTGAGACCCACGTGCCCTTTTACCTGCATTATGACTCTTCACCCTCAGCCTACGTTCCCCACCTTTGCTCTCTCCTGTCCCAGAGCCCCATGTTGAACACTTTCTTCAGGAAAAAAACAAAACAGAATGAATCAGAACACAGATCACACTAAAAGCCAAATAATTCCTCTCCATTGCAGAGAACACAAAATCTCAACAAACAAGTACTGTTGTATTGGCTGAATGGGCAGTGGTGACTTGCCCACCCATAAGCTTTAAGGCTCACCTAAACCCTCTATTCCTTCTCCTTTACTGAGACACATAAACATTTCATGAAGGGCTTAGGAATCACAGGACCCTGGAACTAGAAAATCACCATGTTGAATGGATCGAGAAGCCTTGTATATCTTCTGTGCCTGAACTGGCTTTGGCATGTAGGGAAGAGTTTTTGACTGAGTGAATCTTAGAGCTTAAAGATACCACCGAGTTAATGTTGTCTAGAAGGACCAGATGAACAAACAGAAGCAGACAAGCAAAATCACTTGCCTGACTCTCTTAGTCCATTTTCTGTTGCTAACACCCCTCTGCCATAGGCTGAATAGTCATAAAGGAAAGAGGTTTATTTTGGCTGGTGCTTCTGGACCAAGGTTGAGGGGTTGCATCTAATGATGGCCTTACTGGCAGAGTACTAAGATGGCGCAGGGCATCACATGATGGAGACAGGGAGAGTATGTATGTATCCTCTGGTCTTTCTGCCCTTCCCTAGAAAGACACCAATGTCCATTCATGCGAGCTTCCTCCTGATGTCTTATCTAACCCTAATCACCTTCCAAAGGCCCCACTTCTAAACACCAAAGTTAGATTGTGTGTTCACCCTCTTAGTACTTCATAGTGGAAACTAAACTCCAGTATGAGTTTCAGAGGGAGTAAACCATATACAAACTATAACATGAGTTTGCCCTCCAAGTAGATGTAATTTTGGGAGGCCAGAGCCCGAATCAATAGGATGTCACACTAGGTCCTTTCAGGTGCCCAAATCTAAGCCATGGATTCTAGAAGGAGAGGTCCTCCCAAGCCCAGAGACTTCTGACTGGTTTCCTGATAGAAGCTGTTCAGGTCCCCTCTCTCTGAGTCCATGTTTGTGGTAGATCTGGATAGAAGTAACAGCCCTTTTTTTTTTCCCTCCCCACTCCCATAGTAGGCAACATCCCTGAAAATGTTGCTTGTGTTTCCAGGCTGACATTTGAAATACTACCTCAACCTACGTGAGTGAAGTGTTCTTGCTCACTATTAAAATTTTACCTTGGAAAATTCCTGTCCTTGGAGTACAAGATTTACTGGGTATTTTACACCCTGAGCTGGTTTCAAGAACATGCCTCCAGGTTCTGTTGTGAGCTCCACTTACAGGACCACAAAGACGGCTGGTGGGGTTTGGTCAACATCATGCCCCCAATATTTGAGTCCAGAATGCCTTCCTTGTCTGTTTTAAGCTTTCTTCAGCCTTCCCGTCTTGCTGTCTCCTCAACTCCTCCACAGAGCAGGGCATTTTGATATTGTAGTGGGGGTGGTAGAGAAAAATTAAGTTCTTAATGTGACCATCAATCAGATAGTCCTAAATTTCACCTCATCTTTGCTGCCCTCAACCCTGACTCTTCCTTCATGACTAAGCTTCCTCCTTCTGGACCCGAATCCATCTTTGATCCTCCCCTTTCTCCATTCCCCCTCCACCCCTGACCTTTACCCGTCTCCTAACTCCCACTTCATCCCTTTCCCCATCTCTGAGCTTCTCTTTTCACCATCCCTGGGGTCAGGGTGAGGGTGATCCTCAGTGAAGGACTGAAAGGCATTTGCTTCTCAAATTACTTGGTATTTTTTAAATGCTGAAAGTTCAGTGGTTTGTGTTCTAGGTGTTGTCCCAAATACCTTTTTGTCAAAGCTGGCCAAGTCAAAGGGACAAGATCAAAGTCATGCTGGAGTCAATGTCATGCATTCTTCCTTCCTCCTCCTTCCTCCCTCTCCTCATCTGCCTCCTCCTCTAAACCCATTTTAATCTGCCAATAATAAGTAATAACAATAATAAAACTGATCCCCTGTCACATACTAAACACAGTACTAGGTGCATGGTGTGGTGCTTATGTGTCAAATCCTCTCAATAATCCCTAGAAGTATTTCAGTCTTTATTTCATAGATGGGAAAGCAGAACAAATGTTTTAAGAAGTTTGCCCAAGGGCTTCCAGTTAGAAGGTAAAGCAATAACAGAGTGACTAAATGACATAAATTCATTTAGGCTGTATCTGCATAGGTGAAGTATTTACTTGCTCCTAGGTCCTCAGATGACCTACTGGTGGGACTGCTTGAATGTTTTAATGTGGTCTGATAGTAGCCGCTAAAAATGTCCAAGGTGAGAAAAAACTCACTTTCTAGAGAAGCGCTCCTTTGGGCCATGTGAAGAAAAGACCGAAGAAGAATTTTCAGAGGGGCAGACTGAACTAAGGAATGGAGGGGACAGAGAGCGGGTTCCCAGGAGCAGGTGAACATTGGTATTGAATGGCTTCATGATCTTGCTGCATTTCAACAAGTATTTAAGCACTGAGTGATATGGAGACTAAAAAGCTATTAGTCTATCCTGAGCCCTGTGAGTTCCCCCCAAGGAGCCTGAGAAGACGAACTCCGCTTGACATAGACAAGCAAATAGACAAGCAAAGTGCCAGGGAGAGTGAAACAGTGAAGAAAAAAAAAATTAGGGGAGCAAATGACACAGAAGCTTGTCATATTTTGGGTATTACTCTGTTGTACTTCCATTAGAGGTCTTCCACTCTTCCAGCAGAGTGGTGTTAGTTGCATGAATAGACTCTTCTTTCTCAATGGAAAAAAAAAACGAGCATACCATAAAGAGGGTTTTTCCAAAGTTTATAAGACTACATGAGGTAATGAGCATGGGCGTGCTTGAGTCTTTCAAAACCCGTTGTTGATGTGAGCTGTAAGTTGGAGCCATGATAGTGGGTGTGGAGTAGAGGGACAGGGGCAGGTTTTGTTTACTATCTAATCCCCTCCCACCAACACCAGCTTAAGAGATTTTCATGGAAGCAGCTAGATGCATGAGGAGAATCAAGGTTCTCAGACGCTCCAGGAGTCTGTGGGGGAGACTCACAGATGTTGATGGAGTGTCATGACCACGCAGAAGTGGCTACTGGGTTTGGTAAGAAGGATGATAAGGTGCTGAGGGGACTGGGCAGATGGGAGGGGCACACATCTGAGGAGTTCTCAGTGGTACATGGAAGGAGTGAGGTTGAGTTATTGTTAGACGTGCTATTTGATGACTTAAAGGAATTGTCATGAAGGCCCTTTGTTAGGATGTGGGGAGCCTGACAGAGAGAAGAGAGGAATGAGGGAGTGGAAGGGGGCCTGGAAGGAAGGAAGATGCTCTGACTGGCTTCTGTAAGAGGCCATAGAACTTCTGTGGAACTGTAGTTCAAGAGGGGGGGTTGCCTTTTGAGAAAGGAGAGTTGTTTTCCTTAGAAACTGTAGATGTGTTGGAAAACACAGTCCTGTTTCCGCATTCTCTCCGTTGCTGGCCATGTGAGAATGTGTGTGTGCCTGGCTTGCAGCGTCCACACCTTCTCCACATCTGGGAATGTGAGCTTCTGGTTGGCTGTGGAATCAGCAAGTTTTCCCTGTCCTCTGCCATGGCCTACAGAGGCAAGTCCCACATGAGGCCCAGACAGCACCTGGAACTCAGGGCATGCATGTGTCTTCATAGCTGCCGAGGTATCCTTATCTGCTATGAGGAAACTGAGGCTCAGAGTGCAAGTGGCTGCTACATAGCTCTTTCCCTCTGATGGCAGCTTAATGCTTTGCAGGTGGCAGATATGGTGCATGTATCTACTGAGTCCATCAAGGAGAAAGCCAGTTAGCAGTGTGACGATAGGAGATTCAGATGTTATGATTACCTGTCACTGTTTTTTCCATGACTAGGTGGTGACCTAGAGTAGTGCATATTTTATACCAAAGTCCCTGGAAACTGATTTCACTGAGTTAGCAAAGAGGAATTTCTTTATTCATAGAATAGATCTACCCTGTAGAATCAAAATCAGATGCAGCTACCTTTGAGAACTTCCTATGTGCTGTACCTGGCCACGCCCACTGCCTCTTCTACTACTTTTGCCTCCTTAAATAGAAAAATAAAAAAACCAATCCCTCCCCGCAACACTGTATCAATGCCAATGGAAAAAAAAGAAGACTTTGTACTTAATCACGTGCAGAGAAAAAAAAAAATCCCACCCTCCTATTTGTGTGAAAGAGACTAGCTTGGGCAGATTTCAGTCCTTATTTAAATTAGAGATTTTGTGGCTTGTTATTGTTTTTGTTGTTGTTTGCTTCTTGTGGGATGGTCTCCAGGGTTCTGATGCTCACTGCTGCCTTGACTTCGCTATCGCTTCTCCTGGGGTAATTATAGGTTGGCATAATGTACCTATTGTTCTATCCCACAAAGAGGCACTGTCACAGAATGATGGGATGGGGCAGGAGGGGGCGTGCAGCGAGGATCTGGAAGCGGGAATCTTTGTCTGTGTTTGTGGTGTGTATGTCCTGGACAACCACACTGCCTTTTGAATTATTTTTCCTGTTCTCTTCTGGATCCCTACCCACTCATGCCTTATTTCCCCAGTTGTTTGTGCCTCATTGTCCTAAGTTCCTATTTTTGGCTTCTCTGCACTCTTCCCTTCCAGGGTTATCACTGAGTGACTTCAACCATAGATGCTGAGCTAGGGCGGTGAAGGAAGTATTTAAAATTCTTTTGGCGAAGTTCTTTGCTTGGTGTGACAGGCTTGAGGGCTCATGGATTGCAGATGACCTCACAGATCATCCAGGTCAGCCCTTTCTCCGGACATGTTGTATTTCTCATTTGAGTTGTTTGGAGCCCTTTGCATTAGAGAGCCTATGATATTTTCTGGAACATATTGGATAACCTAGGCACGCATGCACACATTCGTTCACACACAGTCAGTTCATTGAGTTCTCTCTAGGAGTCAAGGTCCTGGAGGTGGCGAGTCGACAGTGAGGGGGAAACCAACAAATGAACGAACGAACAAACAAACAAACAAACAAACGTTATTGCTGTTCTTGTGAATCTTCTACTTCAGTTGCCTGCATTGCAGGTTCAAGATTTATAGGTATTGAGTCTGCTCAACCCTCTGGAATCCAGGGCTTGGAGATGTGCTGGGTTTACCTCTTGTAGCTAGAAATTAGAACTAGATCTTTCCCTGTGACCTGTAGGCTGTATGTGGCCACACTAGGCAACACGGTAGATCTCATAGGCTGAGATCTTCCTTGGAGGTTTTCATGGTACTACTTCTCTCTCATTTCCCTTGTGTGACAGACTCTGCTGCTCTGAGGCTAAGATCAAGCTTGTAAATGTTTTGGATTCCAACCAGAAGTAACTTTTTGGATCTAGTACCATTGACATCTAAATGTAGTGTCCATTCATGTTACCTTCAGCCTCAGGAGCCAAGGGCTTCCCACCTCATCTTGTGAGAGAGCCAGTGGGTGGCTTCATTAAAGCCAAGGGACCCAAAAAGCACTTGGCTGAAGCCTTGTGAGCACCAACTTAGGAGGAGCATGCGTCTGTTGCTGTCTGCTAGACAAAAGTGATACCAAAAAAAAAAAAAGATTGTTGTTTGATACTTGTATTTGACTGGGGGTCCTGTGTTTTATCTGTCAATCTTAGAGCATGTGGGTAGGGGGAGGGGTGAGTAGGGAGGCAGAGACCCTGCACCTCTATAATAGCAAGATGTGGTTATTGACTGCTATAAGGTCCTAAGGAGTGGTTTGAGAATTCCCCATGGCCAGGGTGTCAATCTGAGATAGGGTAGAAGAGGAAATAGAAAAGATCTCTGCCATGTGTGGTGATTGGAGAAAGTCCGATGGAGACTGGCTCTCATGTGAGGCAGGAGGAAGGAGTGGTCTTTAGCCTTGCTTCTCACCCCATCTGTATCTGGAAATATATCCTGTAAAATAAACAAACACATTCCTTTTGTATATATATTTAAAAAGAATCCAAATCATTTCTTTATGGTAAGTTTACTAGGGCAAAAAATGCCCATGTTCTCATGGACCATCAGAATGCCTCCATCCTGGGTGCCTGGGAAAATGTGCTGAGGTGTGTGCTGACATGAGAGGGTGGGGGCTCAGGGTCTTTGCTCCCACCCTCAAGAGCTAAAATTTGAAGTGTTGATATCTCAAAGTCACAGGGTATGAAGCTGGCCAGGGCCCTAGGTGCCAGCTATTCTGAGGACCGTGACCTTGCAGAACTTATGAGTGGTCTCACTTTATACGGGTGAGAAACTGAAGCCCATTGGACACAGTACGTGCTACAAGGTCCCAAAATGACAAAACAAGACAGGAGCCTGGGTGTCCTGGCTCCTAGGTGTTTACAGTTTGCTATGACTATGCCCTTAGTCTTGCTGTTTCTCCCAAATAGAGGCATCTTGAGGGTAGAGATCACAGGTCCCCTGCGTTCTATGATGTCCTGGAGACTAGTGACAGACGCACACTCCCAGCTGTCCTTCTGTTGGCATTTGCGTGCTGTCGCTCACGTTCTGCCATTTGTTGGAGCCACTTTCTCTGCTCCTCAGCAGGAACTTACTTTCCATGGCTCATCCCATGCTTGTGTTTCCTCAGCTCTGAGTTGAGTCACCCTGAAGGTGGGTACCTCATGGGGTGTCATAAGCCGTGAATGATGGTTGCTTAAGAAGCTAATATGGTTGGGCTTCTGTATCCACACATTCAATGTACTATGGATGGAAATATTCTGAATAAAACAATTATATTTGTATGGAACATGTATGAAGTTTTTCTTGTGTTATTCCCTAAATAACATATTTAGGGAATAAATAAAAGCTATTTATGTAGCATTTACATTGTATTAGGTAGGTAACCCAGCAGTGATTGATACATGTGGGCGGATATACACAAATTATATGCAAATAGTATGCCTTTCTACATTCACATAAGGGAACAAACTTCCTGTGGATACTGAGGGATGACTGTACTTCTTGCCCCTCGGCAGCTACCCTGATTTGAAGTCTTTGTAAAATGGTGTGTGCAACTTTATTTTTTCCACTGCATATGCTTTCAGTCCCTGGCAATAAAGTTTGTGGTAAATTTGTGTTTTATGTCTTGCGTCCAGGATAGTGTTGCCAGCATGATGGGCCAATGTCCATGTGTCACCGACTGTGAAGTTGCTTTTCTGATCTGTCCTCACTGGATGCCATGTCTTGAGCAGAGAGGCACTGAAGCCTCCTGGCTTGGATTGCCCCCTGGCAATCCCTGGCAGGATTCTTCTGCTCAGGACTTTGAGACACTTCACAAAGACAACAAAAGGAAGAATACAATTCATAGTGAAAGGAGTGAGATCATTTTCTAAGCAATTTCTCAAACTGTGAGCAGATATAACCTCAATGAATGGCTGGTTCTGTGTGAATCCCCAGTCACCTCCCTGAGGTCATAGCGATGCCTTCATCCAGGTGGCTAAGACAGGCCTCTCAACACTGACCCTGTGCTCTGTTGTCACTGTACCTTTTTTTCCTCAGTTCTTTGAGCCACTTAATATCCCTTACCAGCCACCCAGGCTCCTTGCATCTTTGTTTTGCAGCCAGAGCCTTGTGAATACATTTGTGGATATTTTCCTGCAATTACTCCATGTCCAGGCCCTAACACGCAGCACCTGCAGCTTCTGTAGCTTTTCCAATTTCTATGGCTGCTGCCCAGATCTGAATAAATGCTGAGGATGAAGGAGAAAGTGAGAGAGAGAGAGGGAAGGAAGGGGGGAGAAAGGGAAGGAGAGGAAGAAAGAGAGAATGAGAGAGTGAGAGAGAGAGTGAGCGAGCTTTCTGGTGCCCATTGTTCATCTGATGTAGCTGCCTATGAATGCCTGGAGTGGTTTTTCCTGGTCCTGCATTTTTGGTGAGATTGCGTTAACCACCCTGGCTTAGGGGAGTGGAGGGGAGCTATGGGATGAGCACCACTTAGTAACTCCCCCCCCACCCCCATAATTGCTGAGACCAGATGCATGAAGGAGTAAGTCTATGGCTATCTTCTTTCCAATATTATCCAATGGTCCCTTGGGGCCAGTGGCTTGAGGCTGTAATTCTTCAGTTGTGTCATGTTTTTTTTTGTGTGTGTGTGTTGTATATTTGCTCAACTTGCAAGCATAACCATGTGACTGCCCATCCGTTCTTCCACTGATTACCTTGTCCATTCAACCATTAACTTATTCCTTCATCCATCCACCCATGGAATCCTATAAGGGATGGGAAGGTTGTGCCTAAAGGGACCAGGGAGGTAAAGCAAATAAGGAAAATGAGCTTGGTAAGGATGATATGGGGACCAGTGGTAACTGCGGTGAGTTGGAGAAACAGTTCACTGAACTGCCATTCACAGCTCTCTGTGGTTCAGACTTCCTCCAAGTTTGATGTGTGTCACTTGACACCCACAGTGAGCCATCTCTATTTTTCCCCCATTTTATTGACATGTACAAGTGCAAAATTTAAGGTTTACAATGGAGTGGAGCATTTTGTGCACATACGCATCTTGTCAAGGTGACAAGGGCTTTCCCGCTCTCCTTTTGTCCCTCCCTTACCCTCCCTTCACTCCCTCCACTCTCACCCTGCCCCCCTCTTTCACTTTGTCTTAATTCCATGAGATAGTTGTGGTCTGGGTCTCTCATATCAAAGAGATCATCCGATGTTTCACCTTCTGCTTCTGACTCACTTCACTAAGCATGATGTTCTCAAGTTTCTTCCATTTGCCTGTGAAAACCTCCACACTGTTGGACCTTACAGATGCGTAGTATTCCATTGTGTATAAGTACCACAGTTTGTGTATCCACTGGTCTGTTGGTGGGTATTTTGGTGAATAGTCGCTGTCTCTATTTTAAAAGTGTTTGGGTTCAAGGAGCCTAGAGGTGTTTGAATGGGACCCCAGGGTTCTTCCTTAGCCTGTTTCACTCTATTGGTAAAATCAAACTGTGGAATGTGTATCAGTCAAGCTTTTAAAGTTGCAAATAGAAAGAAACTCCAAGTGTTTCAGCACCCAGAAGAATGCAGGAGATCATGTAATTAAAAGCTCTTGAGTGTATCTGCTTCACTCTTGACCAGGTCTAAAGGCTCAGCAGGGTCCCTTTGAGACCCTCATCTTCCTTTGTCTTTGGCCTGGGCTGGTCACAAGACTGTCTCTGAAGTCGGGTGAGGTTGACTTTACAGAAATGATGGTGAGGGAAAGATGTTCCCTAGAGGAAGATGGAGATATTGTTGCTTGGAGGAACTGGAGTACAGCGGGGCAGCCTGTGTATACCACAGAGAGCATGGGTTTATAGGAAGAATGAGATCTTAAAATTGTAATATGAAGCAAGGCCCAGGACACTGAGCAGGGCAGGGCTGCCTCCCTCTCAGCTCTACTCACCCTCTAGGTTGTGTGCTGGCCACCCTGATGTCGTCTGTCCAGCTCTGTCATCCACAGAGTGAGAAGAGCACACTGCCTCATGGGCTTGGACCACCTCACCCTCCCTCCCATACACACCCGAGGTGCTTAGGTGTGACAACAAGTGATTACTTCAGAACTGTGACCTTCCTAGGCTTTGGGAGTTTTGGGAGAAGCCAGTAACCCAAGAAGGTTCTGACATGCTTACAGCCATGCTGTGAACTTCCCATCTGTTCTGCCATTATGAGAGTTGTGACCAAAATAAGAGTCTCCTTTTAGCAGTACCAGTCTTATATGTTGACCTCATTAATGACTTGCCCAGATTGGGAACTTATGCCTTGGGAGGACCGTACTGGAATTTGGAGACCAGCCTAAGAAGAAGCTGCTAGAAGGGGAGATGGGCCTGGCTTCATCCTCTGTAGCTGGCAGTGCTTGGTGCAGCCCAGCAGAGATTCAGAACATTCCCCTGGAACTCTGGCCCTGGAGAATAAATTGTGCAGGTGTCAGGTTTGACCTTAGTCACATATCATCCTTGGTGCTGGAAATACCAGCTCTCTTCAAGTTGAATGACAGTTTTTGTTGCTATTAAGGATCCTTTTAACTGTTTCCCAGCTTTGCTTATTTTTGTTATTGTTGAGAATATGGCGGCCAGAGTGTAGAATATGAAAAGATGGCAAAAGGGAACTTACAAGATATATTATAAAAACACTAGAAACCATGAGAAAAGTAAAACTCTGTTTTATAGAAAAAAGCAGAATTATTGGTGATGGAAAGTACCCGATAGCTGGCCCAGTCTCCAGCAGAGCGGCCTACATTTGTTTGCATGTTTAGTACACCTAGTACATACTTAGTACAACAACCCAATGAGATTGAGAAAGGGAAGGATGATTTTCTTTGAATATCTATTTTACAGATGTAAAAGTAGTAATTAAGAAGACAGCAAGGTCTCCTGTTATTGGGAGATTTGAATCTAGAACCCAGATCTCTAGACATTAGTTAGTCTGATTTTAATTGCCTTTTCACCTTACATTATTATAGATTCATGTCAGATTTCTTTTCCACTTGGTGAAACTTGGTGCAAAGGGATGTTGACTCGAAAGAACAAAGAGAATGAATTCTTAAATTAGTTACTTGGCGACCCAACCTGAAAATATTTTCAAAACCAAAGTATCTCAATGGAACTACACTGTCTTACATAATTTCAGCCTTCCAGCATCTGTTGTCCATTAAAGCAGAGTTGTATTGATTCATCGATCCCAGAGTTTACTCATGAGGCATTTATTGTGTGACTGTTGCCCACCTGGCCTATTGTTGGCTGTTGAAGGTATAAAGATGAAAGCATTCCTGATTCTTGCCTGGCTGCTAGTTTTGCTGATTCCCAAAGGACTCCAAAGTGAAGCGGCTTCAGACGGCGGCCACTTACTTTACTCATTATTCCAATAAGTGGCAATTGGATCTGGACTCAGCTGGGAGGTTCTTATGATCTTGGCGGGGCCCACTAAGGTGTCTGCCGTCAGCTGGTGGGCAGACTGTGGGCTGCCTGGTCTAGAATAACTTCACTCTGGACAGCTTGCCTGTGCTCTGTGCCTTAGCTCATTCTCCAGCAGGGTGACCCACGTTCATTCACAGGCCAAGAAAGTAGGCAGGGTGCTGGGAGAGCGGGATGAGGCCTCTCAAGGCCTAGTCTTGGGACTTCCATGACCTAACTTCTGCTCTATTCTGTTGGCCACAGCAAGTCAGAGAAAGCAGACTCTAGTAGCCTCTCTTGCTGTAGGACGGCATTTATGGAGTCTCCCATCCATGCCCAATGCCTACTCCTTCCCTCCAGGCCCGGCTTCTCTTGCTATTTCCCTTCCACACCTTACCCTGCTAGGGATCCTGCCTCTGTCCTTCCTTTCTCCAAATCTGCTGCCCTGTAGGTTCTGCCTTCACAAGCCTCCTGGGGTGATTCCTGACTCTACTGACTTCTCAGTTCTTCCTATCAACAGCAACACTTATAGGTTGCATTTACCACTCACAGGTTACTAAAGTTAGGGGCTGAAGATGAAAAAATCACTGTCCTCAAGAGGCCTATTTTACAGGAAAATGGGGAGAATAAACAGTATCTCCCTCATGGAGTTGTTAGAATTAAGTAAATTAACATATATAATGCTCGTTGGAGTATCTGAAGCATACTATGTGCTTATATAACCTGTCCAGAACATTATGTGATATTTAACCTGTACCACAGTCCTGAAAGGCCATTTTTCTTGTTCCTTTTACAGATGAGAAAGAATGTTCAGATAAGTTATGTAACTTCCTAAAGTCATCCAATTAATTAGCAAAAGATCTGAGATTCAAAATCTAATATCTATTTTTTTAACATCCCCTGAGATACTTCAGTAATAGAATCAAATGACTCATATTGTTAGAGCAAGATTAAAGTTCTTGTTCCTTTGCTCCCTGCCTCAGTTTGCCCATCTATAAAGTAAGAAGGCAGAAAGATTCATGATGGAAATTGTTGACTGTAAGCTGTAGGCTACATTTAGCATAATATGATTAAAAGTAATGAGCAGTTGTTTGTTGGAGAAAGGCACACAGCGTGATGGAACATGAAACAGTGGAAGAGTATTTGGGACTCACATTGTCTTCTTTCCATAGGAGGTAAACTGAGATTCTTGTTTCTAGACCACATTCTAACCAGGATCATAGTACAGTGAGCACTAGATCTTTGGGTATCTCTGTAGGAACCCTTCAGACCTCAGCATGAAAGGGCCAGTCCACATGGGGGCTAATAGCCTCACTGCTTCCCAGAGCTTGAGAGGGCCTGGTATTCATGTCAAGCAGGTTGACTTAGGGACTAAGCCTGGCCGCTGGTACTTCTAGTTGGAGAAAAGAAAGCCTATGTGAAGCTCAGAACTGAACCGAGAGCCGTGTGGCTCCAAGGCCCACAGTCTTAGACACCGTATGCTTTATATGTTTTCTTTTTATTTTAGTGTCATTTTTTTGGTCACAAAGTAGCACTGCTTCAACGGTCTTGATCTAAGGGCAGAATCCTATTTTCCCCAGTTCTTCACCACTGATTTGACAATATTCTAGTGTACTTTGAAACAGAACCCACCATTTATTGACCAGTCCCCAAAGATGCCTATATTTTAATCCTTGGAACCTAAGAATATGTTACTTTATATAGTAAAAGGAGCTCAAAGACATGATTAAGTTAAGGACTTTGAGATTGGGAGATGATCCTTCGTATGTAGTTGGCCCAAGGTAGTAATCACAGGGTCCTTGTAAGAAGGAGGTGGGGGCTTAGAGTCAGAGCAGGTGATGTGACTATGAAACTGAGTCTGAAGTGACATGTGGATGACAACCTAGAAACACAAGCAGTGTCTGTGGAAGCTAGGAGAGGCACAGGATCAGCTTACCCCTAAGGAGCACAGTCTTACTGAAACCTACACGTTAGCCTTATAAGACTCATTGTGGATATCTGACCTCCAGAACTGTAAGGTAATACATTCCCATTGTCTCAAGCCTTGTTTATGACAATTTGCTATGGTGGCCACAGGAAAACAGTGTGCCATTTTTCCACACGAACAATGGAATATTTCCAACTTTCAACTTGGGAAGACCCCTCCTTTTTGTGACCTCCTGCCCGAAAGGTAGTGGATGTTCTCGACCCACTTCTGGGAGGATCTGTGCTATGAGTTAGGCTTCCCCTGGGGGAGAAGGTTTTGCACTGAATCATCCACATACTCAAGGCTGTGCTTCTGGCCTTTGACCCTACCAGCTAGGCAGCTGACTCATCAGCTGAGCTGGAGGAGGGGGACCAATCCCAAGCAGTGTCATGGAGCTTTTTAGTTGTTGTTTTTTTTTAGTTTTTTTTTTTTTTTTTAGTTTTTTATACGTTCTACTGGGCTCACCTCCACAGGGGGGCCTCAGGAACAGACGGCACCATCTAGTTTTGTTTTTGTTTTTGTTTTTGTTTTTGAGACAGAGTCTCGTTGTGTAGCCCAGGCTGTCCTGAACTCACCACGGAGCCCAGGCTGGCCTTGGACTCATGGCAATCTTTCTGTCTCAGCCTTCCAAGTGCTAGGATTACAGACGTATGCCACTACACCCAGCTTTATGTGGTTCGGGGGAATCAAACTCGGGTACTTAGCACTTGACTTAAAGCTTGTTGGGCAAGTGCTTCAACCTCTGAGCCTTTCCTCCAGCCCCAAGACAGTACCATCTAGGACTTAACTCGGGAGCATCGTCTTTCTACCATGAGTGGTTGTGGTAAGTGGAAGGTGGGGACCCCCTACCCCAGTCAGAGTATGAACAGCTAATATGAGGTATGATAAAAATATGATAAATATTTATATTGAAAATTATTACAGTAAACACACATTATGATTAGTCTCCCCCAAAATGCTAGTACTTGCTTTGGAAACACACTTACCCCATCCTTATCGCCTCTTTCCGGGGTAGTTATGGAAGTCCTCTGTGTGAGTATCTTCAGTGGAGTTGTTGTGGCTGCGCTGTTGTCCTGAATGGATACAAAATGTTTACCTTGAGTTCATGGTCATTTTGGATTGGGAAAGAGCTGTACGTTCTGTAGTGCCAGATCTGGTGAATAAGGGGGTGAGGATGCGCCATCATGTTTTTGTGAGCCTTTCCATCTATTAGATGGCACTTGGCCGCGACATTCAGTGTAGTTTTGATCACACTTTGTAAAGACACTCACCAAAGAGTATTTCTCGAACTACTTCTGAAAGTGGCAAGAATAATGGGAAACATATGTCTGAAATAAAAGCAAGTATTTATCTCAGTGTTCCTTTAACTGTAACAAAAAATTCAATATAAACATTCATTATATGGTTTGATCACCCTTCTATTTCAGATCCCTCACAATGAGGTTATCTCATTCTTTCCAGAGCCTAGGAGGCAAGGCCTGTGATTCTCTGTCATTTTGCAGATGAAGAAAGCAAGGTTCATAGAGACGGACAGGTCAGTCAGAAGTAGATAAGGATCCAGGACTCCTAGCTGGCTTGCCAGCACCCCAGCCCTTCGCCGAAGTGCTTTGCTGTCTTCCACGTGAAGCGGAGTGGCCAGGCATAGGCACTCCCTAAGTGTTTAGTGTCTAGACAGATGAGTGATTTGGAGTCAGAGCAGTTGTAGAAGTCCCATCTAGACGTGGCAGGGTGGGCCGAGGGGGAACTTAGTGAGTGAGGGACTCACGCCTGCACTGGGAGGGTCTTCGGGTCCTGACTGCGTCACTCAGGATTGGCTCGTCTAGCCTCTTGTTGAACTGGCCGGCACTCTCCGTGTCACGGCTCTGCACGCAAGTGTGAGGCGTGGGGGACGGTGATCTCTCCACGTGATCATTTCGCCCTGGGGCCTCTCGCACCCGTCCCAGCCTCTCTCAGGGGCCCAGCTGGTGATCTAGGAGGGATGCTGAGTGCGGGCTTGTGAACCTCCTTTCTTCCTCCCTGGATATAAAGAGAGATGGGAGCAAAGTGTGAGGATGGAGATAAAATTAGTGTGAAGCTGCAGGGGGGGCCATATGGCCTTTGCCTGCCTGGAAATTGCCAGTGTCCTTCACACGTTGGCAGCTTGTGCGGGTGTTTCCTGCCTTTTGCTTTGCTTCATGCCTTCCCTTTGCAGGAAAGATGAGAATTTGCCACCAAGGAGCTGCATGCCATCTGATGAATAGGAAACCGTCTAGTCCCTCCCTCTGTCTCTCTGTCCCCAGGAATGGCTTGTCAGCTGTAGTGATCTTCTTCACCCAGCCAGTCCATATGGGACGATGCTGCCTTATTAAATTGCCTCACGGCTGCTATGTGACACTTTCGGTTTCCTTCGTCCTGAAATTGCCCTCAAGTTATGACTTCATTTGCAGCAGTGGTCAGAGCAGGGCAATTCTATTGATTTTCCTTCCTTTGTTCCGTGGTTTCTCTATAAATTAATTGGGTCTAATCATGTTTGCCATCCTATGTTGGGGTGGGGGTGAGGATTCAACTTTCGATGTTTAAGGGGAGGAGGAAGAGTGGTTTTGGTTGGAATGAGGGTGTTCAAATTATAGTAGTGCAGAGACTTTGAGCCGACACTTAGTTCTGGGGTTCAACAGCACAGTGTTTTGTTTTTATTCTAAAGAATAGTCTCTGTTCTGGAATGCCCTCCCCACACCGAAGTCTCTACAATGTGGGTACAGCTGTTTACCTGCAGAGGTCCCACCAGTGATCTAAGATTTGGAGATGGGAAGTTTAGGGAAGATCTGGGGCCTTGGTACCATCTCACACACCACACGAGTCACTGGACGTGGCGTCTGCTGTTTGGCCTTGTCCTGTTGAGACACAGCAGACAGGGCCACCCTGGGCGGGTTTAATGCTGTGTAGGAGCTGGCATTGCTGCTGCCTGGGCCTGGGAGTGCTCCGTTGCCCTGGGGAACGAGTGGTGGCCAGCAGTCATGTGGGCCAAGGTCAGGAGGCTGTGCTGAGCTGGGTTTTCCAAGAGCCTAGGAGAGCCAGGGCCCAAGTTTGGACTATTTTGGGCCATGTGGTGGCAGTGCTGTGGTGTGCGTGTGTGTACACATTCATGAGTGCCTCCAAGGTTTACTCCTAACACTAGAGATTGTTTTCTGCCGTTTTTTTTTTTTTTTTTTCTAGAAGAGCAAAAGCCTAAGCATTGGGTCCTGGGGGGTGCTAACTACGGAGGTAACTCTGGCTGGGGGAGGGCTTAAGGGAAGTGGAGCCAATTCCAAGTCCTGTGGCAGGAAGCATCCCTCTTTCTGGCACCAACCTGTCCAGTACCCTCCCTTCAGTGTGTCCTTGTGGCTGTACCAGACGTGATGTAGAGGGGTCTATATCATGTTTTCTTGAAATGCTGATGTGTGCCCGAGGATGAGCACGTGCCCCTGGCTGGCTTTGCAGGAAGGAACCGTGCAGCAAGCCAGCATGTTAGCAGTCACTGTGGCCAAACAATGCTGTGACCCTTTGACCATGTGACTCTGCAGCCATACTCTTTTTCCCTAGCTGGCACGCTGCTCCACCTGACTTCCGGGTCTTGAGTAGCATCGTCTTTGCGCTGCCTCCTGGGTGGGATTTGAGTCTGCTGTCTTCCTGCAGCAAGCATGAAGAGATCGGTCACTAGGCAGGCATGCTGATGGGAAATGAGGGCCTACGGCTTCAGGTGACCAGTGTTCTAATCCCAGTTCTGCCAATCAGTTGCTTTGTGGCTTTGGTTAAATTCCTCACCTCTCTGGGGCTCAGTTTCCTCATCTTTTAATATGCAAATTGTGGCCAGGGATAGAACCTGCCGCATGGTAGTTGCTCCACAGAGTTACTGTGGTGACTCAAGTGTGGCATTGGCTTTGAGTTGCCAAGACACCAACCCTGTGCGTAGGAGAAACCTGGTTCCAGCATCAGGGGCCCTGCTCTGGTCTAGTCACGAACAGAGAGGCTGATGTGCTCCTTGCAGGGCTCACACGGGGTTCTACTGCCTTGGCACCAGCGAAGGGGCTGCAGGGACCAGGCCAAGAGCAGAGGTTGCCAGGACACATGGTCAAGCCAGCGAATCAGCAGTTATTTATAGGTCTCAGAGGGAAAGGGCCACTCCAGGAGGCGAAGAGGGGCCAGGTGGAGGCAGCTGCAGTGGGCAGTGGGCAGCGCAGTGGCAGGAGACTGGAGGCCAAGAGACATGAGCATGTTGGAAGGTCATGGTGCCAGCAGAAAGTAGCAAACCCAAGTGGAGTGAGCGAAGCAGTGTTTAACAGAACGGCTACAGATTGGGGGGGGGGGGGGGCATGGAAGGGGACAGTAGCACGGACCTGAGGGCTAAGGCAAAGGAAGCGGGAAGGTCACTGTGACTGCCCAGGCAGCTGAACTGTGACCTGCAGGGGTGGATGCAGCCACCTCATGGTGCCTCAGCCGGGGTGGGGGTGGGGGGCTGGGAAAAGTATCATGTCTCTCTTCCTCCTCTCTCATCTGCTAGTAGAACCAACTGTTGGCTCAGGTCATCAGGAGCAGAGGGAAGGGGGAAGGTGGCTGACACTGTGGGCAGACTGCTGAGACATTGCACAAGGGGGGCCGTGGAGGAGAAGCCAGAGCTGTGCACGGGGACAGAGAAGCAAAGGTCCGAGGTGATGGGACTTAGTGGGGAGAACTGAGGCTGGTGACATTTTGGGATATATTACGGGTGAGTCACTAAGGGGACCCTGCCAGAGGCAACAGGGCTGAGAGACTGTATCATGGACCCAGGGAGGCAGACAGAGCTAGGGTGAGGAATCACCCCCTTTCTGTATGGTTTGGGCCAGATAGGTAAGCTCTCTGAGCCCCATTTTTTTCTTATTTGTAAAATGGAAATAATGAAGATAACATTCTGTACCTCGTGTGCGATACAGTGAAATCCTGAAGTAGCCAGCAAGGTGCTGGTGTGCTGTAGAGGTTCAGGAGATAGGTAGAAGCCAGACAGGAGGAAGATAGGAACAGAAGGGTCGAGTGAGTAGCCACTGTGAATTGTGGAGGTTCCATGGGGACAGAAAACAACCCATTTAGCCAAGTGGTACTTATATTGAGGGCCCACTCTAGGCTTGGGGCCAGTTTTTGATCCTAGGAATTCAAAGGTGGATAAGCTACATGGGACTTTGTCCCAGGGAACTTATGTGTTAATGGGGAAAGACAAATAGTAAACAAATACACACATAAAATAGCCTTTTTTTTTTTTTTTTTTCTCTTTTGCAGTGCTAGGGCTGTAACCCAGGGCATTGTACATACCAGGCAAGTGCTTTGCCTTTGCGTTATATCTCCAGCCTGTGAACTAATTTTTGGCAGTTGGTACAGTGCTGGAAAGATTATCAGTCTTAATGATGGATGAAGAATGAATGTTGAAAGGGAAAGGAGTGCAGGATAGGTCTCTCAAAGAGGTGAGAGTAAGAGCCCTGAAGGTAGAAGCAACTTGAGAGAAAGAGACACTTGCTCAAGCGAGCTGCAGGTGCAAAGGCCCTGAGCAAGTAGAAGCTGGTGTTCTTGGGACCAAGGGCGTGGCTCAAGGGTACACCGTGGAGCTGGTGATGGCCTCTCCCTTTAGAATGAATGGAATCTCTAAGTAGAATGCTCTTAACATCTTAGCTAGCACCTGTGCATTCTCGTTGACCATTAGCTGGCCTCTGTTGTTATTACTGTAATGAAGCTATCATTGTGGGAGCACGTGGTGTAAATTAGCGGGTAGACACGATGCAGAATGTTCCAGTCAGTCAATGGTAGGAGCAGCATGGCTGGAGTGGCCAAGAGCCCAGACTCTAAGATACGATTGCCTGGTTCTGATCCTGACCTGACTGTGTACTGTATGACTTGGCCTGTGGCTTCTGTTCTCTGGGCCCCACTGTCCTCATCTCTGTGTCAAGGGCCCATGCTAGCACCTTTCCTAGGGTTATTGTAAAGATGAAATGCATCTCTGTTCCCAAGCGTGTTGGACGGTGCCCAGCTCCCGGCAAGGGCAGTCTGAGGCTCAGCATCATGGCTAAGGCTCAGCAGTGGACCTGTCTCCTGATATAAAGGGATGTGAGCGGGGACTGTGATCCCACGGAGCTTGCGGCCAGTTCTGGGCCACGCATTTAAAGAGATACCAGCAGACCAAGGCATCAGAAAAGTCCTTCTTAATAGAAGTAAAGTTGCCCCTGGAAGAGAATGGGAAGACTTTAAGGAGGGATAAAAGATAAGAAGGCAAAATGAACACCAGCCAGATGTATGGCATTGCCTGGTGGTGAAGATAGAAATAATCAAATCCACCTGCCCCAAAACATTGCTCCTACCTGTCCCACATGGCCTTTGGAAGAGTTTATATTTGCTGGGCCTGCCCTGGCCTCTGGGAGGGTTCTCACCTCTCATATCTGTCTATGTGGAGCATCCCTCAGACTGCCTTGAAGAACTATGGAACCCTTAAACGTGGTGGAAGTTGTTGGGACCCTTCTATGCTCAAGGTCTTCCTAGAGCAGAGACAAAACCAGGTCAGAGGTCAGAGGAAGTTGAAGGTTAGAAGTTAGGAAGAAATGACCAGGAAGCTGGAGTGGAGTGTGGGTGGGTGGGGGGAGGCAGTATGGTGGAATTAGCTACAATGCTGTGTATCTGAAAACTGGCAGATTCTTTGGGTAAGATAAGTGGAACCTTCTGCAAGGTAATTATTAGAAAGCATAAATTCCCCAGATAAGCTGTCCTCGCAAGAGATATTGATGGCCGTGAGGCATGGGCTGGAGGTCCCTCTCCCTCCGCCGGTATTGTCCCCAGGGTTCCCCCTTCCCCCTTCTCTTCCTTCCTAGTTGCTTCTTCTTCAATCAGCTGCCCAGCCCACCCTTCCCCTGCCCAGACTCCTGCCCACCTTACCTCTTCTTTTCTCTGGGCTCTCTCAGTGACAGAGGTCCAGAACGCTGCAGGGTCCTCTTGTGTCCCATAGTGGGGTTGTTGGTAGAGGGTACAGGTGCAGCCTCTGCAGTAAGGAGCTTCCTAGAACAGGAAGCCTTGGCCTCTGCTTGATCCAGGTCCCCAGAATGGGTACCTCCTAAAAGCTTGTCAGAGCAGGCACAGTGAAGGCAGGAGTGTTCCGTGTCCCAGGGATAGAGACAATGCTTAGCGTGGGTTTGTGGCAGGTAGCAGGTGCCTGTTGGCACATAATTGTCCTTTACAGTCCCTTTTGAAGCCTACTCCTTTCTCCAAAGCCTGTGAGCCTCCCAAGGAGCCTCCTCGTTGGCTGATAGACTCTGAATATTTGTTTTCCAAGTTTAAGAAGAGCCAGAGGGCTGCATGTGGGGCCAATGGGGAAGCCAAGGCCCCTAGAGGTGACCTTTCGTATCTTGTTTCTAATGATCCAGTTCTGGCCCTGGACTCGCACCCTGACTCTTGACTGAGCTGGACCCGCTTTGCTCAAAAGCTCACTTCATGCCACCACACACACTTCAGCTGTGTGTATCTGTATGCCACCTTATCACTGGGGTGACCTTATCATTTATCAACCAAGCCAGGCCACTTTTAAGAAAGGTATAGTAATGCTAACGCTGGGACCCAAATGTGAACTAGGACTGTTCCATCAGAGTTCTCTGCCTGAGAAGATGCTGGGAAAAGCAGACTTCCCACCCTTCTACATTCCCGGGGATGCTCAGTATGGGACCTGGGTGCCTGCCTTGCCAAGGCTGTCTGCCTTGCCCCTCAGTTGGGCTCTGCATGCATTCTTTCTTTTGAAATATGTAAGGACAGTTATCTCCACTGGACAGATAGGAGCCTGGGGTCCACAGAGGTCAAGAGGTGTGCTGAAGACCTGGGGAGACTAAGTTCTGATTTTTGCCCAGAACTGACCCCAGCCCATCAAGCTCAAACTTCCTTCTATGAGGTGACAGAAAACATTGGCAGTCTGGATGCTCCTGTGAGCCTCGTGCATGTCTGGATACCCCTTCCTGGAGAGGGGAGGAATGGCCAGGCAGTGGGCAGGCACAGGAGAGAAAGGGGAGGTGCCTGAGAGCCCCTCCTGTGCTGGCTCTTCCCCAGGACTTACACAGAGCGTGGGCAACAAGGAGGGCTTGGGCATCTCTCTGACAGAGAGAGCTAACTGTTGGAAGACACCCCAGGGAGAGGGCAAACTCTCCATTCACTGGCTGCCTGGGGATAGCCTGTAGCTCAACAGGAAGAAATTAGAGCCGTGCGGCCCTGAGAATCTCTTCTCACCCATTGGCTGACAGCATTTCCTAAATGTGAAAAGGCCTTCCAGGGAGCCTAGGAAAAAATTAATTTCCAGTGATGAGTTTTGCTTGCTGTAGTTAACAATAATTATTAAATAGGTAGGGTGAGCTAGTGCTTGTTTTCTTTATTATTAGCTCTATTTATGGGTTTTTATTATGTTGTACCAAGCTGGGATAATTATAAAACTGTCTGCTTAAGCCGTGTGACTCGTAGGCCTCTCATTGTCTTTCATTCCAGAGGTGGTGTGTTTTCATTACTCAGGCTTCCTCCATACACCAGGAGCTGGCAAAGGATTTTTTGTGAATGTGAGGATAGTAAATAATTTAGGCTTTGTTGACTGTGTGGTCTCTGTTGGGAAAAAAGATAGACCACCCCCCCACCCCACATCATCTTTGGGGTTACCCCAGTGGGCTCCTGAATCTGTGGCATCTAATGGACTGTAGATATTCTGTGTTTTGTCCTACATGTTCATACCTATAATAAAGTTTAATTTCCAAATTAGGCACATTAAGAGGTTAACAATTGCTCCCAATAAAACAGAGTGAAAGCCCTGGTAACTGAGATGACCGCTCAGTGTCACTTCTAATGTGAGGGCTAGAAGGTAGGGGCTGGTGGCATATGTGGGGTACGCGCTAGACAAAGGCATGATTCACATTCTAGGCCAGACGGAGCTGGACTGCGTGAGATTGCATCACGTGACTCAGACTGATGCGAAACTTAAAACTTATCAATTGTTTATTTTTAGAATTCCCATTGAATATTTTTGGACTGTTGTTGGCTGTGGAAAGCAAAGCCATGAGTAAGGGGGACGATTGTACTCAGCTTTGCCATTGTAGTGTGAAAGCAGCCGCAGACAATATGTAAATGAGTGGGCGGGACTATCTTCCAATAATGCTTTATTTGCAAAAACTTGTGGTGGGCCAGATTTTGGCCCAAGGGCTGTCATTTGCAGACACCTGCTAGGAGAGCTGGAGAAGCCCCTGAACAGGAGTCGAGGCTGAGGAGCTAATTCCAGCTTCACCTCTGTGAGAAGGCTCCTCGCTAGTAATTGGTTTCCTGTGCAATAAGAACTCAGCATCAATCTAGACAGTCCCAAAATTTTGGGATGCTTCCATCTCACTCTTCGTTTTATGGCAACCTGGCCCTTCCTTTTTCCACTCTTGAGGAGACGCTCAGAGTTATAGGGCCCCTTCGAGGCCGGTGCCTTCACATGGCGTGGATTTGGTTTTTAAACTGCATTTTTGTGTTCTAAATTTGTTTTTAGTTGCCTTCAAATTGCATCTTTTAGTTTCCTTAAAAGATGGCATCGTCCCAGGAAACCTTGTCGCCAATAATCTTTTTGAGTTATTGAGAAGTGTCTCTGGGCCATTTGATAGTGTGGGAAACTGAGACACAGAGAAGAGTAACCAAGATTCCCCAGCGCATCTATGATAGTGTTAGAGAGAAACCTGGTGCTTCCAAGAAAAGATGTGCTGTTTAGATTGTTCTAGTTCATTTGCTTGGACTTATATTTTGGCGGTGCCATGTAAGCTCCTAGGCAAATCACTTAAAACTGTTTGCCTCAGCTTACAGATCTGTATCATGGGCTATGGAGTTATATGAGGACAACATGAGACGATGCACATGACATGCCTACAGCAGTGCCTGGCACATAGAGTGGGTGCTTAGTCAGTGCCAGTTGTGCCACCACTAATAGTATTACTGCCACTATCCTCCTTGCCACCTTCTAACATTATGTTGGAGGGTTCTCTGCCTTATGTTTCTTTTTGTGGTGCTGGGCTTCAACCCAGGACCTCACGCATGCCAGGCAGGTTCTCTCCCACTGAGCTATATCCCCAGCCCTTCTTCTGACGTTGTTACACCAAGCTGATCTTCAGCATTGGATTGAAGGCTCAGATGAATGCCTTGCTCCTGACCTGTGTGTTAAGTGACTCTTGATGAGGTGAGAAAAGGCATGTGAAGGATGGGAGTGGGGGACCTTGGGAAAAGAGGTACACCGGGAATAGAGAGTCAGATCCCAAGGTCAGCAGGGCTCCCTGGTGGTGTGGGGGACTTAGGAGTCTATGCCTCAAAAATCAGCAGGCCAGAGAGTATTCTTAGGGGCCTACCGAGGGAAATGGGGGTGATGCTCAGCCTGGTGACATGTGGCGTGGAGCACTGTGCTTCTTTGTTTGGCTGGGTGTCCCTCCGCAGGGCGGTCTGGAGATCACTGGGAGTGCAGGCCATTTGTGTCTGGAGGCTGATCTTAACCAGCTCTGACAGGAGGGCAGAGGCCCCCAAGTGAGGTCAGGACCACAAATCCCATCTCAGCAGGTGCCTGGTGGGGAGACAGTGCCCTCCGGATGACCTTCAAGTTCCCATTGATTTCCTGTCAGGCAGCATCCCCGCCCCCCCGTGCTGCCGCCCCTGGCACGACCAGTAGGCTCTGGGCTCTGCGGGAGGACATGGGTCAGCTGCTCTGTGGGAAAGAACTTGCAGAGGAAGTTAATTTGGAGGGAGGCCCTTGAAGAATGGATGGGTCCACACGTCGGAGACTTGTCTTTCTGCTGGCCCTCCTAGGTTGCCAGCACTTGGCCTGGAATGTCTCTTTTGGGCATACACAGAAAGGAGGGATTGATACCACACATGGCCTATTCCCTCTCCAGACTTTTGGATATGTAGTTGGCATTGTGGTGTCATGGGCACAAATTCTCGTATGCCACCAACCAGCTGTCCTGGTGTGTTGGGCAGGGAGGGTCCGAAGGGAAGAGGTCGCTGTGTGATTCTCCTTCCTGTGCTAGGTCTCCTTGAGGCTCTGACTTCCGCATTCCACAGCGCCGCACTGCTGGTTGCAGGTAGGCCTACCTCCATTTTCCCTAACTGTAGTCTCTCAGTGATATCTGTTGAGCATGTTCTGTGTGCCTGACCCTGTGTGGGATGCAGGGGACCTGGTGACATAGAAATTCTGTTCTCATGGAATTTACAGTCAAGTTATATAGACAGTCACCAGACCAAGAGTAAAATTTTGAGATAAATGTTATAAAAAAACCAGCGGATATGAAATTGCAAGAAGTGGGGCAGAATTAGGGTAGGATGGACTATTCTAGGTATGGTGGGTCAAAGAAGATTCCTCTGAGAAGAAGTCACACAGGAGAAGATCTGGGAGAAGTGTGTGCCAGGTTGAAGGAGGGGCAAGTGCAAAGGTCTTGAGGTGAGATCACCTTGGAATATGAATGGAACAGAAACAAACACACTAAGTATGGAGCTCGGTAGGCAAGGGGGCCAGGGGACAGATTGAAGTAGAAAAACTAGCACAGCAAGATGATAATCTGGGGACCTGTAGCTGTGGGAAGGAGTTTGAATTGTATTTTGAGTGTAGTAAGAAGATATTGGAGAGAATGTCATGGTCTGATTTTTATTTTAAAAAGATCACTTGGGCAGCTGTACAGAGAATTGACTATAGAACATGTTCTTTGTGGCTGTGTTAAATGCCAGGCCCATATTCCCTTTCCTGGGGACAGCGGCACGAGGGCCCTTCTGTTCCAACAGCAAAGACAGGCTCGGGCTCTGTTTGTCTAAGAATGGTCTCTACTCAAGGGTCTGTTTCTGTGGTGATTGCTCCCAGGGGCCAACATCTGGGAGCTCTGCTCATAGCTAGGGTTTCAGAAAGGCCTCCATGAGCCAGCAGAGCTAAAAGTACTTCCCCCGTCATTGAAATTTTGGTGATTGGACGTGTTTTCTTGCTAGGTCTGATCCGGCCCAGGTACGGCAGGCTTTTGTGTTGTTTAATGTTTCTCACTGTTGAGAGGGGGTTGCATTCTGTGCATTCTTTTGCCACCAGAGGTGAGATTTATTTTGTCACGTCCGCATGCAGCTTGAAAGGCAAACCTTGGATCCAAGAGAAGCTGCAGGCTCCCTCCTCCCAGGAGCATTCCTCTTTCCTGACCCCTTGCCCCATTATTTACTGGAGGGAGTCGTGCTGCTTCTCCTGCCCCTGTCTCCTGTCCTTGGCAGTCCCTTGACTTCCACCTCGAGATGCGTATGTCATCAGAACACCCAGTGGCAGCTCAGAAATCATGACCAGGTTTAATATAAATTCCGTCTTGCTTAGGCAGCTTTGCATAATAAGTCCCTGAAAAGTCTTCACCAGACCAGGTGCCAGAAAAGGGATTTATTGGGTCTAGTGGGCCTGAACATCAGACTGAGTGGCATTTGAGTCATGATAGGAGTTTTAGGGTGCACATTCTTTGATGAGCCTTTCACAAGGAGTACTGTTGTCCCCATTGTGCCCTTCCGGATGTTCAAAGGTCAAGGCCGCGGGCAGGATGAGTGCTGGAGGGATGTCCGGGTCTTCTCCATGCACGTGCCTTGGCCAGGCCTCTTGGATATTTTGTGACAGATGAGGACTTCTGGGAGGTTAGTCTGCTTCAGGCCATGCCTGCTACCTTAAAGAAGCTTTCCAATACCATCAAAACCAGCTGTGTTAAACAAAATCAGCCAAATGTGTTTTCAAAGTCTGCCCTTACAACACGGAGGCCAAAGAGCACAACACGGTCCTCTTGCTCTTGCTGATGCTGTAAATGTTAGGGGCTCTTTGCATAGAGGTGGGTCTCCCGTTTCTCAGTCACTGGACCATCTGATGTGTGGAACACACCCCAAATCTTCAGGCCCAGAATCTCCCAGCCTATCCATTTCCTAGGTTTCAGAGCTAATGCCTTGGCCATCCTTACAGAATGTGGAGTAGTGGCATTCTTGACAAGCACAGAAGGGTGACCCTGTGTCACCAGAGGAGCCACTTCTAGGGTAGGAGCCTCAGACAAGGGGGGTGGTGGTTCTGTGGCATCTTGATTAGTGCCAGGAATTATGCAGATGGAGAAATGAAAATCGTGAGAGCTGAGGTGGCCGTTTATAAAGGAGATTGGGAAATACAGTGGGATATGATCTCATAGGGCATCTGTACTCAGTCACCCAATCCTGTACTCTGGAGAAGAAACCAAAAGCCTGTAGGCTTACCCCATGCTCATCTGGACAAAGTTGGAGTGTCCTACTCATCTCTCAGTGGTGATATGTTGGTTGGTTTGCCAGGGATGGCGTGGCATTTCACTTGGGAAAGCCGTATTTGCCTCACACCTCTACATTCTTGGCATGGGAACAGGCAAGTGTATAGCTCTCAGCCCCTGTCTTTAAGACACTTACAATCTAATTCAGTGTGGAGGGACAAAGAGAGTGGCAGAGACTGGCAAACCTGCCATGAGAGGCTTAGGTAGCTCATGGAAGGCAGAGAGCAAAGGATAACCAGGAAGCTTCCTGGAAGGGGCAGGACTTCATCTAGCCTTGAACTAGCTCAGATCAGCCAAAGGTTATCTGGAATTGCAGACGGGAGGAAGGACATGAGAAAGCATTGTGTTGGGGCCCGAGGTCAAGGCATCTGCCACATGTATGTGGGGAAGTCGAATGAGAATTGATCAGTTGATTTGCCCATTCGTTCACCTGTTCATCATTCATGGCCAGTTTTGTACTGGGCTTGTTTGTGTGTGTTTCTGGGGATTGATGCTACAGCCTCACACATACAAAGCAGGAACTGGACCCATCCCTAAACCTGTACCAAGTTGAGATATAGCAGCAAAGAATCCAGGTGCTGTCTCTGCACTTGGAGTTGGGCTTTAGGGAGACTCCCGGCACTGTCCCCTACCACTCCCTCTGCTCTGTGATGCCTGAGGTTCAGCTTGGTCACCTGGTTAGGGTAGGCTTCTGCCAGCCTTAGGGTCACTGACACAGTGAGTATTATATGTGTGTTTCATCTGCAGAGGATCAGCCTGTTCAGGCAGAACTACTGCCCCAAAGGAGCAGGAAGTACTGCTCTTTGAGAGAAGGAGAAAGGACCATTGATTACAGGCATGCACATCTGGGAGTCCTATAGACTCAGTCCTCTCATAGACCGGAGGTGGGGATTGCATACCCAAAGGTCAGGGGGTAGAACTTTGTGAGTACTTTGCCCTCGGTTGTATAGGTCTGCTGATATCTCATCTTTCCACCCTACCCTGGCATGTCGGCTCTCTGACAACCTTGCCAGCTCACTGAAGCACTGGGGCATCATTGGGAGCCATCTCGAGTCTACACTGAGGAGTGAGACTAAAACATTGAGTTTTTGCCAGGATAGATAAGAGGAGAGCAGCCATGACTGAGGCCAGGAGACCAGTACCATATACCAGGTGCTGGGTGATGACTAAACTAGAGTGATTACCCACTTTCTCTCTAAACTTGCAAGCAGACAGTTGTGCTTTCTAGATCACCAGCCTACTTGAGCCACAGGCTCTGAAGACCAAGCATGTATGCAGTATGTGCTTTACGAATTTAGCTCGGCTACCTATCCTGGGTGAGTGGGGCATGAGTTATTGCCAAGTATAATATAATAAAGACTTATTGGGTGCGTGTTGTGTGCTAGTCCCTGCCCTGGATGCTGGAGCACTGGGAAGGAGCTTGGATGTGCAGGGCTGCCAGGCTACACCGCTCCAGGTGGTGACGCTTGTGCTGGAATTGACATGCACAGCAACCTTGGCCTTGTTTAGTGCTCGGCCTGGGTGGCTGTGTGCATTGGCCCTGCACATGTGGTCTCTGTTCTCATGGAGTTTATAGTCTAGCAACGAAGACACGTTAACCGCTGGAACTCGCTGAACTTGACATTGTTAATGGCTTCTTAATTTATCTCTGTTGAGAGAGGATAAGGCAGGGGAAGAAAGGGATTAGGATCTTTCTCACTTGTCCTCCTTCATTTCCCCTGTTTGAGACACCCAGTAACACTACTGGTGAGCGGTGGCTGCTGCTGTAACAAAATACCAGAGACTGGGAGGCTTAAACAGCATTCGTATCTCAGGGTTCTGGAGGCTGGACAGTCCAAGATGAAGGTGCCAGCACAATCAGGCTCCTGGTGAAGGTTTATTCCTGGCTTGTGTTAGGCTGTATTCTAGTTGTGTCTTCTCATGGTGGATGAGGGTAGAAGAAGAAAGGGAGAGAAAGAGAGAAGAAGGGAAGAAGAAAGAGAGATGGGGTGGGGAAGAGAGAGATAAGGAGCTCTTACGCATTTTCTTTTCTTTTTCCTTTTGTTTTTGGAGACAGGGTCTCACCTTGTAGTCCAGGCTGTTCCTGAACTCACTATGTAGCCCATGCTGGCCTTCAGCTCATAGCAATCCTCCTGCCTCAGCCTCCCAAGTTCTGGGATTATAGGCATGAATCACCATGCCCAGCTATTATGTGGTGCTGGGATATCGAACCCCAGGCCTGGAGCTTCCTGGGCAAGCACTGTAATCACTGATCTATGCCTGCAGTCCCTATCTTGTTTTCTTATGTGACCTTATCCCATCATGAGGACCTGCCCCTTATGACCCAGTTTCTTCCAAATACCACCATACCGGAGGTCAGTGCTTCAGCATACGAATGCTTCAAGTGTCGATTGACCCAATTTAGTGTACGTCAAATATCAAACTTGGTTTGCTTTCAGGGACCACTTTCAGAACAGCTCAGCTGCAGTGACAGCAAGAAGCCCCCACCTGGAAAAATTTAGAGGGAAACCGAACGTTTCCAAGCCACACCTAGAGGTACACATGCTGAAGTGCCGACGGGCTGTGCTGTGTTCTGTGTGAGCCTGTGGACGTGTGGGCAGCTGAGTGAGACAGCAGGAAGCCAGGTGGCCTCAGGGAAGAGGCACGGCTGGGGGAAGGAGGAACCCAAGGTCCTGCCAGGGCCAGGGCTTCTCTTTATCTCTGCTTATCTCTGTTTATGTGCACAGTGGCCAAGGTCCTGCTTTTACAACAAAGGGGGACTTGTGGCTGCACAGTGGGAAGGCAGTGAGGAGGACACCTGCCTGAGATACAAAGAAGGGGAGGCAAGGGCGGGGTCGTGGGCAGCCTGCTGCTGATGTGGAGCAGTGGTCTCCCAGGCGGCTCAGGGAGGGGGCAGGCTCTGGCAGAAGATGAGGCATTTGCTTTGAACATGCGTTTGAAGTGTGTCTGACACCTCATGTTGGGTCTGAACACAGAACCAGAGGGCCCATGAAGGAAGGCGCTGACCGACTGGGTGGAGTTTTGGGCCTGGGCGTCATCTTGGTGTGGACACTGAGTGAGCAAGGGAGGGGTTGAGAGTGGGAGGTTGGAAGAAGAGGAGCAGAGGGACCTGGAGGGGGTGTAGAAGATTCTGGAAATCACCATTCAACTCTTGTTGGCCGTCACTTTGGAGAAACCTTGTTGCTTTCTCCACTGTGAGTTGTCTGTGACCCTCTGGCATCTACCTCCTTGCAGATATGCTCAGAGGGGCGGGGGGTGGCTGCTGGAAAGTTCTCATTGGGATGTGCAACTCTCAGAGCTAGGGTGACTCCCTTACTCCTGAGGGACCACAAGGGACATTAGAACCAGGCAGCTGGTACTACTCCTCCTGGAGGCTGTGCGAGGCCTGGCGATTTGTTCTTCCTGCCTTTCCCATTTCTGATGGCAGCTTTGAGTAGCCTGGAGTTGGTTGTTGATGAGGACGTCATTCCGCCTTGCTGTGAGCCAGCTTCCCAAGACATCGATCATCCCCTGGCCATCTAGCCCCTTGGTTTGGTGTAGACAGGTGATGGCTGAGGCTGGTCCCTGCCTGACCCAGCCCGAGGCGTGCTGGTCACAGGTCCACAAGATGGGTCACTGCTGTCAGCCTGTCCCTGCTTCCTCTGCCCCTTGTGCAAATATCACCCCTGGGATCCTATCCTGGTGGGATTATTGTTTTTTAAAGAAATACCATATTGGAGAGGACATTTGTCCTTTCCCCTGTTTAAATTGCTTTCCATGGGTTTGGAAGACCTGGCCATTGATTTTCTTCTAGAGAACGCAGCAAGCCCTGTGAAGACTTTGGCCAATTAACTTTTGGAGAAGTACAGCTTGAATTTATCAAAGAGGTTGAAGTCTCTTTTTTCCCCCTCCCTCTCATGTCTTGAGAAAAGCCTTTAACTTTTGTTTCTAAATCTCTGCTAATAACTGAAGAGTTTAAAAGTGACTTCCCTGGTGACAACGGTAGAGGGGTTGTTGGACGTCACCTCTGAGCTGCTTCAATCTTTAAGACAGTTCCAGCCTGCAGAAAGTCTTTTATGTTTACCGGAGAACGTATCATTCTCACAAAGATTGCATTTAAAAATACACATTTCTCCCCAGCATGCCTGTTACTAATAACATTGCATGTTATACAAGTGGAAAGTATTTAAGATGAAATTAATTTTCTCCTGGTGTGTCACTTGTTTGTTTTTTCTCATTTCATTTGGTGTGGGGCACAGGTGTTGGCCAGCCTCATTTTTTTGTGTGTGTGTTTAGCAAGTTCAATTTCTTGTTCTTGCCTGGGCCAGCGCTGTTGGAGGTGAGTTACTAGCACATCAGGAAAAGTCCAATTTGAAATCCAACTACAGATTTCTTGTGTATTAGCTTCTAGAAGCGTTTTTGGAAAACAAAAGCCCTGTTTTCTCCATTAGGTGAATTTTAATGAACAGTTTTCCTCTTTCTCCTCCTACCTCAATTTTGTCTGGAATCTGATTACATGGGTTCTTTTTTTTAAAATCAGCATTCCTGGGATTGGAATAATTTATATCTTTTTTGGTGGTCTGCAGAAGAGCTTAGGAGCGAGGGACACTGGCTGTAATCCTAGCCACTTGGGAAGCTGCATCAGTAGGATGGTGATTTTGAGGTCCACCTGGGCAATGTAGCAAAACCCTACCTTAAAATAAAAAATTTTAAAAAGCCTGGGAACATAACTCAGGAATTGAGCCCTTGCCTGGATAGAGGTCAATCTCTAGTGCCACAAACAAAACAAAACAAATGAAACACCCCCATCATGTGTTCTTGTCAGTTTTCCTCGATGTGGAGTGGCTGGTGTTGCTGCCATGGCCAGTTGCTGTTTCATGGTGGGAAACAGCAGTGCCCAGAAATCCCTGGGCAGGCTGAGCTATCTTGCCCGGGCCAAGCTGCCTGTAAAAGTTCTAGTCCTCGGAGCTACATTGCCCTAGGAGGTGTTTAGGCTGGTGTGACACGGAGGAACACTTTGTTGGAAAGAATTCTTCATTTTTCATCAGTCTCATGATCCTTGTTACTAACTTTGCTTACATCAGCTTATGTGTCATTTCGTTTTATAGCATTTTAATGGGCTTTCATCTCCCCTCCCCAATTCATTTCCAGCTGTGCAGCCATTATAATTTAATGACAGTTTGGTTTTGTAACTACCAGGACACTTTTTGAGCATGCTGTGCCTTCCATGTGAGCGTGAGGCTCTTCAGAGGTGAAAAAGAAGAAATCTTCCCCCCCTCCCAACATACTTGTCAACAGTTAGTTTCCAAATAATGCTCAGAAGCTTCTGTGGGTGTGTGCTCCTCGCATAAGATATTTTCTTTCAACTCTGACAGGACCAGACTCACTGGCTCTTTAAAAAGATCTCAGAGAAGTCTGTTTAAAACTGCTCTCTAACAAGTGGTGGCATGACGTGCAGTAATTGGAACTCTTGTGCTTTTGTAAATGGTACAGCCACTGTGAAAACCAGTATAGTTGTTCTGAAGAAAGTCACCATACCCCAAAGAACTGGAAGCAGAGGCTTGAGGAGATATTCCTATACCTGTGTTCATAGCAGCATTATTCCCAGTAACTAAATATGGAAGCATCCAGCTGTCCATCAACTGATGAATGACTTCCAACAAGGTGCTATATACATACGATGGAATATTATTTGGCCTTAAAAAGGAAGGGAATTCTGACACATGCTACAATATGGATGGAACCTTGAAGACATTATGTTGGCTGAAATATGCCAGTCTCCAAAAGCCAAATACTGTGTTGTTCTGCTTACATGAGACAGAATAATCAAAATCATAGAGGCAGAAAGTAGCATGGTGGTTGCCAGGGTTGGAGGGAGAAAGAAAAGAGAGTTGTCGTTTAACGGGTACAGAGTTTCAATTTGCAAAATGGAAAAGCATTCTGGAAACAGACGGTGGTGATGTTTACACAACATTGTGGATGTGTTTGCTGCCTCTGAACTGAAAGATGGTGAAGGTGATAAATTTTATGTTATGTGTGTTGTAGTACAATTTTCAAAATTTGAAAGAAACCCTTCTCAAATTTGCTTTCTTTACCTGTGTATATTTTGGCTTAGAGATACATTATTTTTAAGCTAGAGATTTTCCCTCCCAGATTCTGGCTTCCTCAAGTCTTCATAGAACCAACATAAAGGGACATTTATAAGGTTACTTCAACAGAAGCTACTGATTCTCCCTTGTCTCCCTCGTGCCCCTGTGGCTCCTTCCCTTTCAGCCTCCTATCCCAAGGCCGGGGTCCACTTAACTGGGCAGAAGTTAAGTTATGGCATTTCTGTGTCCTGGAGCTATTTTTTTCCCTAGCTTCCATCAAGTGCCTATGTTTTATTTGTTGTTATTTGATCTCATTGATTTTATTTGTGCTTTACACTTGGTCAATTACAGAAGTATTCTATTTTGGGTTTTTTGAAAAGAAAGCTAGTGATCTTCAAGTTAGTAGTATTGCTATGTGGCTAGTGATACCAAAGATCTAGGACCATAAGTGTACTGTGGTTCATCAGATCATCGCTCCTACAAACGAGAGAGGTCTTTGATTTGTGTCTTCAACTCTGAGCATTGAATTAGAGTTATAATGTTATTTTAAATGCTTCTCTTGCTTGTTTTCCACTGGAGAAAGTTATGGTTATAAAAGATGGGTGCGTGTTTCCTTTTTCCCCTTCCTTATGGGAAATAGCTCTGCGTAGGACACTTCTGCCCTTCTGGTCTTTGTTCATATGAGATGTTTCTCTTCTGTTGTCATGGGAGTCTGGGTGTCTTCGGTGGTAACTTAGGCTCATCTAGAGTACCTTTACTGGTGGCCTCTCAGAACAAAGCGTGGCTGAGGGGATCTGGAGGTTTTATGTACTATAGATCTCATGCAGAATATGATTCCAGAACTATCTCTAGTTTGGAGCTGGACTTCGTGCCTTCCAGAATAGGGACCGATGGTTAATTCTTGGGCCCTTTACCCCATATTAAGGGAGTTTCTAATTTACTTGGTGGGTTTTTGGGTAGAAAAAGAATCTGGCATAGACCTGATACTGAGTTACATTCTGTTCCATCTTTGCCTTAGTTGTCAAAACTGCCCATTCTTCCCAGGGAGGTTCTACTTTCTCAAGGAGGGACACCGGTATCCCTCCCGATATGTTTGTATTCCCCTTGGCCTCACTTTTCTCTGTCTCTCTGTCTCCTGGCAGGCTTGGGGACCAGTTCTACAAGGAAGCCATTGAACACTGCCGGAGTTACAACTCTCGGCTATGTGCAGAACGCAGTGTGAGGCTCCCCTTCCTGGACTCGCAGACTGGAGTGGCCCAGAACAACTGCTACATCTGGATGGAGAAGAGGCACCGGGGCCCAGGTGAGATGCGCCACTCCTAAGGTGTACATGGGCGTTGGCTCCTAGTCTGGCCAGAGGACCAGACCTTGCGGGAGGCTTCGCAGCTGGAGGGAGTGGGCTCAGGCAAGTTACACCAGCTGCTCTCGTAGCTCCTGGTGTCCCAGGAAACTCCACAAGGATAATGTGGGCCACTGAAGCTATGAGGTCGGGAGCAAAAGAACTCAAGATATTCACCTCATAGAAGACAAGATGGGTACTTCAGAGCAGTCTTCATCTTTTACTCTTGGCGTGGATTACAGGCTAGAAATCTGTGGTCAGATATGGAGGCAAGGCTTAGCTTTGTCACTAAATTCTGCCCCGCAGGTTCTCATCTATAAAACGCAAATAACATTAATATTTACTGCATAGGATTTATGTTGGGATTGAATGAAAGTAATTCATAGAAGTTTCGTGAGTGTAGCACATAGTGTATTTTCCAAAAATGATGAATATTATTGTATTATTATTATTATCATTATTATTATTATTACACTATTCTTCTAGTTGCTAGAGAACAGAATACTCATTGGTGAAGATTTAGGGAGGTAACTATAGGAATGCAGTTTTCTGGCATTATATTGACATTAAAGAAACCACAACTTTTTCATTTGAACAATTTAACAACCATACAAAAATGGAGAGAGTAATAAATGAAACTCCCTGTATCCCAGCCTCAACAATGACTAACATGTGGCCAATTGGGCTTCATCATTCTTTTTTGATTTATTTACTTACGTGTTTATAAAATTTTATTTGAGACAAGGTCTTGGCTCTGTAGTCTAGGCTGGTCTTGAACTCACTATGTAGCCCAGCTGGGCTTGAACACACAGCAGTCCTCCTGCCTGAGCCTAGTGCTGGGATTACAGGTGTGTGTCCTATGCCCAGGTGATATGATGCTGGCTAACCAAGCCTAGGGCCTTCCACTTGCTAGGCAAGCACTGTAACCACTATCTCTATCACCAGCCCCCGATTTCATCCATCCTTAACCTGCCACTTTCCTCCCCAACTGCAGGTTGTTTTGAAGCAAACCCAGGACACCATATTATTTCATCTACATATCTATATAGCAAGGATTTGAAAAAAACCAAGCCAACTCACAGTCACTACCAAATCTCAACCAGATTTTCACATCATCAAGTATTTGGTCACTATGCCATTTTTCCTCTCTGGTTAAAACAGAATCCAACTAGAATTGCCACGTTGCAATTGCTTGACAAACCTGTTAATTCCCTTCAGTCTATGGGTTCTTCTCTGCCTGTGTCTTTCTTTCCTCTTATTTGTTGGAGAAACTGGGTTGCTCACACAGTTGGACTTCCAGGAACCTGAATTCTCTGATTGCATCCCTGTGGTGTTATTTCTGTGAATCCGTAATTAGAGCTGGAGACTTATGCAGGGTCAGTTTTTTGGCAAGGACAAATCCTAAATGGTAGAGTGTACTTTTGTCAGGAGGCTCATACGGTCTGGTTATCACTTTTTTACTGGTGTTAGCAGACCTAATGATAATTGTCTAGATCCCTTATTTCCTTAAGAGTTCCAAAAAGGTGACATTCAATTCAAGGCCATTGCTATCTCTTCATTTATTAGCCTACAGCTTCTATAAAGAAAAACATCCTCCCTTTGAAACTTTACTGATTATGAGATAGGGCGGACATAAGAAAGGCAGAATAGATGATTTTTTTTCTTCTTTATTTACCAGTTTTCAAAATAATGAGTTGGTTCCCTGGTATTCTCCAAAGGTGATCAATAAAGTTGTTTTGAGTATGGCCTTGGATTCACAGACTTAATGTATCTGATGTATTTTAATGTACTGCAGGGGATGTTCTGGTTGATGCTTATACTATCTGTGGCCAGTAGGGGTACCAGTAAGTGCTGGTGTTTTGAAACCACCTTAGTAGAGTGGTCTCCTCGTATCCTTGTTTCGGGACAAATGTTTCAGGCTCCTCTTGTGCACTGTCTGCAGCAGACCTGGTATCAGCTACTTCTCTAAGAAACCCTGGTTTCTTTGTGTAGGAAATGTTATTTAGATCACAGTCTGTGGTGTGCTGTAATTTTCTTTCCTGGTTCTTTGATTACAGGCAGCGAGGTTTTCTCGGTCTTTTTGGGTCTGCATTTGTTGATACTTTCAAGCTATCAGCTTTTCTGGAGCTTAGCCCTTGATACACAATGCAAAAAGAAAACCCAAGTAGATGGGCCTAGTAGCCCGTGTCTGGAATCTCAGCCCTCTGGGAGGCAGATGCAGGATTAAGTTTGAGCCCAGCCCAGGAAACTTAGTGAGACATTTTGTCAAACTAAAAAAAATAAATGAAATGGTTGGGTATGTACCTCAATATAAAGGCCTTGGGTTTAATCTCCAGTCCTGGGGAAAATAAAGCCCAAGGATTCCTCATTGTTCTTCCGTTCTTTGGGTTCCTCACTGGTTTATCTTGGTTCCTTCACCTTCCAGTATTTTCTCATGCTTGTTGTATGAACAATGTCCAGAATACTCAGTTGTATTGATCCTTAGTGGGAAGTATATGGGACAGCTTATCTTTCCCATCTTTTCAGAAGCAGAAGTCATTGGGATTGATTTATTTTTTATTTAAAAACTAACAGTTGTATTTAAATACAGCTTCTGAAATTTTGTGATTTGGATTTTAGAACATTTTAGATTTTTGGATCAGGGAGGCTGAGCTGGTAGTCTATGCAATCAGAAACTTGTTTATCAATGTGATACTTGGTTCCACAGCCTGCCCCAACTTCCTAACCTTGTCGCCAGTTCAGATGGTCAGCTGTGCTTCTCATGTACCTGTGGGGGCTACCATGACACTTCTCAGGTTCAGTGACCTACTGGAATGGCTCACAGAACTCAAGAAAACATTTTATTCACCAGATTACTGATTTATTACCGAGGCGACATCTCAGGAACAGCCAAATAGAAGAGATGCCCGGGGCAAGATATGAGGAAGGGCTATGGAATTCCCATACCCTTTCCGGGTGTGCCAACTTCCCGACATACTCACATGCCTACCAGCCCAGCTGTTGGGTTCTCAGGAGAGCCTTGTTACATATGCGTGGCTGGTTGAACAGTTGGTCATTAGTGGCTAACTACAGTACTTTTCCTTTTCCTGAAGTTCAGACTTTGGAGGTTCCAGGATATGGCAGAAAGTTTGTACCTACTAATCATGTGATTAGTTCCCCTGACAATAATCCTCAATCCCTAAACTGTTCAGGAGACTCCCCCTAGCAGTTATTTTATTAGCATACGAAGGAGACAGAATCGAAAGGTTCCAGGAACTGTGTGTTGAGAAATGGGGACTAAGATCAAAATATTTTTTTCTTAATATATACCATAACATTCCATTTTACATTCATGTATTCTTTAGGAAAATGCTCAGAATATTTTCTGTTTTAAAATCACATTGTTCCTTTGTTATTGAATTCTGATTGTTCTTTATTTGTATATTATGTACACAAAATTTTTATGTGACTTATGCTTTACAAAGTTATTTTCATTAACTTTACAGTCTCATTAAAAGACCAGAAACTTTACATTTTAATGAAATCCAACTTACCAACTTCTTATTTTGTGAAGTATGCTTTTAATGTTGTGTCTAAGAAATTACTACCTAACGTAAGGCAAAAGCTGTCTGGCTCTTCCTCAAATTTTTATGAATTGACATAGCAGTTAAAGTGCTTGCCTAGCAAGTACAGTACCCTGGGTTTGATTCCCCAGCACCACATAAGCCGGGTGTGGTACACACGCCTGTAATCTCAGCACTCAGGAGGCTGAACCAGGAGGATTATCTGAGACCAAGGCCAGCCTGGGCTCTAAAGAGAGTTCAGGACCAGCCTGGGCTACACTGTGAGACCCTGCCTCAAAAAATTAAAAAAAATTAACTCCTGTGTATGTATGTGCATATTAATCTTCATTTATGCTTGTGTTTTCAATTAGTTTTATATATGAAAAAGTGTTACTATATATATAGCAGATGGATATTCAGTTAACAATTACGTAATCACAATTCAATTACAATTACAGAATTAGTTGAAAAGTTTAGATTTTCCCCCACTGATTTGCCTTTGTATCTTTATTAAAAAATTAAATGTTATTGGGGTCTATTCCTGGACCCTCAATTTTATTTCATTGATTGACTTGTCCATCCATACACTCTTATCACAATTATTTTGATTATTGCAGTTTTATAGCACCATAAAATCAGGTGATATTATAATTCCAAATTTGTTCATGTTTTCCTAAGTTTTTTGACTATTCTATATAAATTTTATAATTTGTCAGTTCGTACAAGGTATCTAATCAAATTTTTATTGGCATTCTATTGATTCTATAAATCCATTTCAGGAAAACTGACACTTCTCATCATTGTGCTTTCCAGCCAATGATGATGGCATGTCTCTCCACTTACTAATGTTGTTGGTTTTTCCCATAAAGTATTTTTAGGTTTCATTGGATGGATTTTTAACATTTTTTCTGGATCAATCGATCTATCTTTTTATCCATCATCTGTCTGTCTACCTATCTTGTTCACGGTGCTGGAGACTGAACTCAGGGCCTCACGCATGCTAGCCACACCCTCTACCATTGAGCTACATTCCCAGCCCTATACTTAATATGTTTTGAATACTTTTCTACATTCGTTTTTAAAACTTAAAATTTCTGATTTTCTATGTTAGTAATCAGAAATGCAATTGATTTATAAACTGATGTATGATTTTTACACAATCATATTGTACTTGCAGCCTTGCTAGTTCTAGTAGCTTTCTGTAGGTTCCACAGTATTCTCCACATAGTATCTCATTTAAGTGAATAGAGAAAACTTTTTTCTTCTCCATATAGATGAATTTCACTTGTTTATTTTACGGTCCAGAATGTCCTGTACACTATTAAGCAAAAGTTATGCTGCTCATACTGTTTCTTTAGAGGAGAAAGCATTCATTTTTTATTATTAAGTGTGATGTTATCTGCAGATTTTTGGTAGATTATCTTTGTCAGATTGAAGAATATCTCTTCTACTTTGAGGTTAAGAGTTTTTAAAATCTAGAATAGACATTAGATTTTATTGACTGATTTTCTATGTCAATTGAGATGATCATATGGCTTTTTAGTTTTTTAAAAAAAATAAAGTTAGTTACACTGATTGATTTTTTGAATGTTAAACTATCACTGCATTCCTAGGATTAGCTTTGTTGTGGTATATTATCTTTTTACTGTGCTGTGGAAGTTTAATTAGGGATTTTTGCATGAATACATTTAATGTTTGGCCCATAGTTTTCTTGCAATGCCTATGTCTGATTTTGATATCAAATGATGCTAGCCTAAAATAATGAGTTGGGAAGTATTTCTTCCAATTCACTTTTCTGGAAGAGTTGATATAAATTGGGTATTATTACTTCCATAAATGTTCTGTAGTATTTACCAGAGAATCAATCTGGACATGGTAACTTCTTTGTGGGAATGATTTTAATTATAAATTTAGTTTCTTAAGTAGACATAGGGCTATACAGATCACCTGTTTCATCTCGAGTAAGCATTGGTACTTTGTGGCTTGCAAATAATTATTCTACTAAATGTAAGTTGTTGAAATTAGTTCTTCAAAGTTGTTCATAGTGTTACTGAATTATCCTTTTAATATGTATATGGTATCTGTGGTGGTCTTTCCTTTTATTCTTTACACTGGCTATTTGAATTTTTTTATTTGATCTTTCTGACTACAGAGTTTGTCAGTTTCAGTGATCCTCTAACAACTAGCTCTTGGTGGAACTGTTCTCAGTTGCTTTTTCTGTGATCTATTTTATAATATTTTACTCTGATCTCTATTTTCCTTTCTTCAACTTGCTTCTCATTTAATTTGATTTTGTTTTTCATTTTTTATGGTAGGAACTCAGGTCACAGATTTGAAACATTTTTTCTACTACAGGCATTTTCTAATACAAAATTTCTCCTCTTGTTACAAATTTTGATATTGTGTATTCTTTTTAATTTAGTCTAAATATTTTCTTTGGTTTCTTTTATTATGCAGGAGCTATTTAGAAGTATACTACTTACTTTGGAAACATTCAGGGAATTTTCCAAAGATGTGCTCATTTATTATTTCTCATTCATTTCTATATTGTGAGAGGAAACTTTGTCTGACATAAATTAAAAAAAATTATTAAGACATGTTTTATGGGCTAAAATATGTTCGTTCTTGGGAAATATTCTGTTCGTGCTGGGCAAAGTATCTGAGGTTTGTTGTTAGAGTATCCTGCAAATACCAGCTGGTCGAGTTGATTGACAGTGTTATTCAACGTTTCTATGTCCTTACTGATTTTCCTGCATATTTGTTCTATGAGTTATTGAGAAGAAATGTTGAGATTTTTATCTATAATTGTAAGTTTGTCTGTTTCTCTTTTCAGTTCTATTAGTTTTTGCTTCATGTATTTTGAATCTCTGTTATGAGGTGCTCACACAGTTAGGATTATTATGTACTCCTGATAAATTGATTTGTTATTATGAAACACCACGTATCTCTGGCCATGTTGCCATGTTATTTGCTATGGAGTCTGCTTGTTTGATGTTGAGATAACCCCTTCTTTCGTCTTTTGGCTAGCGTTAACATGCTGTATCTTCTCCCATTTGCTGACTTTTGGCCTAAAGCACCTTCTTGTTCAGAGTAGTTTTTCCCATTTTCTCTGCAATATGGATGTGTTTTGCTTTTTTCCACTGTGTTATTTACACTTTATTTTATTGCTCTTTTTTATATGCATGTTCTACAGACTCATCAACATGCCGATAATATGCAGTTTGGAAATTTGCAAGCATGTCTATCTTGTTTGACTTTTTAAGCTTACTTCCTCTCTCCACTCACACCCCCACTCTCAGAGTCTTTAAAGGTAATTTGACAAACTTTTAAAATCTCATTTACACTTAATGTGATTATTATTGTAAATAGTTTTAGATGAGCCATTTTCTGTTTATTTTTCTATTTGTTCCATCTATTTCTTCCCTTTTTCATCTTTTTTCTGCCTGCTGTGGTTGGTTGATTTTTTAATGATTTCATTTATCTTTTTTATGTTGAGTTATTAGCTATAGCAATTGTTCTGTTATTCTAATGATGACTTAATTTTTATTGTGTACATCTTTAATTACAGTTGACCTTTAAATAATAATTATTCTACTTCACAAAGAGTGTAAAAACTCTATGGTAGGACTGTAATAAACAGGATAATGTAGCCTCCCTCCAGGCATTTGTATCCTAATCCATGGGATCTGTACATATGAATCCTATATGGCAAGAGACACTTTGCCGGTGTGTTGAAGTCAAGGACCTTGAGATGGTGAGATTATACTGGATGGTGTAAGTGGTTTCGATATAATTACAAAGATCTTTGTTAGAGGGAGTCAGGAAGCTCAGAGTCAGAGGATGTGGTGTGATGATGGAAGCAGAGGTCAAAGTGATGCAGTGAAGATAGGAGCCATCTATTAATCTGGTTTCTGTTGCTATAACGAGACATCTGAGGCTGGGTACTTTCATGAGGTAAGATGTTTCTTTAGCTCCCAGTTCGGAAGATTGAAAAGCATAGCACCAGCATCCACTCAGCTCTGGTGAAGGCCTTCTGGCTGCATTACACCAGGGCAGATAACGTCATGGTGAGAGAGTGTGTGAGAGGGAACGGTCACGTGAAGCATCAGGAAGCAGGAGAGATTCAGGGGCTGAGCTTGTCCTGTTTGTAACAACTTGCTCCTGAAAGAACTAACTGAAGTTCCATGGGAACTATCCTAATCCCTTCTAAGGGAGCACACGACAACCTGATGACTTTTCACTAAACTAACATAACCACTTCCCTAATCTATTGAAAGGTTCTGCCACCTCTTAACATTACCACATGGTGGACTAAACTTCTAGCACGTGAATCTTTGGGAAACACATTCAGTCTATCTACAAATCATAGTATCCTATGAGCCAAAGAATGTAGGTGACTCCCTCCTTCACTCTCTGGTTTCTTCTTTTTCTTCCTTCCTTCCTTCATCCCTTCCTCCCTCCCTCCTTCTCTATTAACAGCTTATTAGTAGTTCATTGTGTGTATATACAGCATTATGTTTATTTAACCAAGTCCTGATAGACATTTGGATTGTTACTGCCTTTTTATAGTCTAAAATATGCTAACATAGGCATATATTTTTATATTTTTGCATGAGATTATTTGATAGAGATTTCTAGAAAGAGGATTGCTATATTAAAGAAGAAAAGTGTACATGGTTTTGCTAGATATGGCAAATTCTTCTTCAGAGTATTGTAGTATTTGCATTCCCACCAACAGTGGGTGAACGTGGCAGCAGTGGGATATTTCAACAGTATAATAGATGACTTTATGTCAGGATGAGAACTAGAATTATTAAAACAGAGTCCAGAGTTGGGGAGGTGCTCGCAAGGAGTATTGTAGAGATCATGCTTCTATCAGGCAGGGATCAGACCCAATAACTTTTTAAGCTCACCTTGTAATCTTATACTTAAAAAAATTATACTGATGAATTTAAAAAGTAGATTCAGGTGTTTTTTTCCTTTACTTCTCCTTACATTTTATAGTGTTATTATAATGCTTTCATGTTACCTTGTTCTGTCCCTCACCCCTTGTTCTGGGGTGAGGTGGGGATAAGTTGCATTTTCTGTGAGCAATTATAGTTGGTCAACTTGATGATGGGATATAAAATGAAAAATGAATTCTGCAGAAAGTAGCTTGGTGGGGGGTATTGGGCAGGTGAACTAGGGGCTCTTTTCTGATGGCTTTGATAAGGGGAACTGTTGTCCCATAAGGACAGTTCTCTGGGTTTCAATCCCGCCATTTCCAGGCAAACAAACGGATGGCTCCGTGGAGATTTAGGTACGGGAGTGGAAAGGTTTCGGGCCTGGCCTATGGATTAGACTCCCAGTGGGAGCTGTGTGACCTTGGACCAGGTACTTAATCACTATTAGTCTCCCTGTCCTCAGCTCCTCAGTGTCTCATGGGGTTGCTGGCCTGATAGGGTAAGAATGGGTGTGAGGTGCTAGCTTCATGAAGAGTAAGAGCTCAGAAAATGTTAGCAGCTGTTGTAGTATCAGCTTTGAGTGTGATGGGATGGGTAAAGGGCTTGGGGGAGCCCCTGGGCCATCAGATGCACGCAGGCAGATTTCTAAATTGAGGTGTACCTGCCAAGGCCCAAGGAACTCTGGAATTCAATCTTAGAGTAAGTGAGGAACTCAAGGAGAGCAGTAGGAAGGCAGGCAGGTGACAGGCAGGCTGAGCCATGGAGTGTGGCACTAAGTGCCTGGATGTTTAGAGGGTGGTTCGGGAGGGCTTCGTGGAAAGGTGCCCTTGAAGTTGGGACCGGTCTCAGATAAACCAAAAGGAGACAGAAGCACTGATGCAGGGAAATGCTACTGGTGTAAGTGCTTGTGAAAAATAATCTTACCCACTCTTTAAGCTCTGCCTAGGGCCTTGTGACTCATCGCTTCAGCTCTGGAGAGTAGATCCAAATTGGTGTTTTCTACCACAAACACAATGGAGTGCCTTTTATGTGCTGGGCAAGCCCCGGGAGTATGGACATGAGTAAGATTTGGTGTGGCGCAGGGTTCTTTGTGGGCGTTTTCCCCACTATTGCTGCCTTGGTGTGTTTCTAATGTTCTGTTTCAGCATTTAGTAGTGTAGTAACTACTTATGCATTCTTCAGGCCCTGTCCTGGTGAACAGTCTCCAGCTCATGTAATGATGTGTTTATGAACATGGGCCTATTAACAACTGTTTTTGGTGACATGGTGGGAAGGAGATGTAGGGGGCTCTTTACATGGCACTGGCTGCCTGGAGGGGAGCCTCCTTGTTCTGTCCCCTTCTTTCTGGGGTGAGGTGGGGTTACGGACAGATGTTGAAAGGGCAGCAGCATTGAATTCTTAATTTGGAGACTTGGATCCTGTTTCCTGGCCCTGAGTCGGTGCGGTAATTGCCTGTTTCCTTCACTCCTGTTCCTCTCTAATTTCTCAGCTTCTCTGTTGGAAGGAATGAAGGAAGGAAAGGAGGGAAGGAAGGAGGAAGGAGATATATGGGATGAAGGGTTGGCATGCATATAATATTTGTTTACTCTTGAGTCAGAAGGTAGACAAACTGGCATAAGCTTAGGAAGGTAGATTTTGATTCACATTAAGGACAGGGTACTTCCTTTCATCCTTCCTTCCCTCCTTCCTTCCTTCCTTCCTTCCTTCCTTCCTTCCTTCCTTCCTCCCTTCCTTCCTTCCTTCCTTCCTTCCTTCCTTCCTTCCTTCCTTTCTTTCTTTCTTTCTTTCTTCTTTCTTTCCACAACTGTTTTCCAAGGGTGGGACAGGCTGTCTTGTGAAATACTGCATTTCCCATTGTAGGCAAGGTTTGATGGTGGCTGTGGGAACACCTCTGTGGGTTACTGGAGGGAGAGCCCCCCCTTGAGTGGACTTGAATAGTTCAAGGCTGATTGAGGGAAAAAGAAGCCGCTCCATTTCTTTTCTGCTCCATTTTAGTTGGTGTTCCTCTCTCGTATCCTCCTCCTCTCTCTCTTTTCCATTCCATTTCTTCACCTGACATCTTCATAGTTCATGTGGTGTTTGTCCAAGAAGCTTAGAACACAGGCCCTACCTGCCAAACTTGAACTACGTGTGGAACAACATGTTTGCCTCTAGTCTACGAACCATCTGGACATCGAACCTATCATACCAAAGTTTTCCAGGGAACCAGTTTTCCCAGCAAGTGTGCAAATCTCTCCCTCACAGGCAGAGTGTTGTAACCGCAGTTGCAGCTCAAGGCAACTGAAAAACAGTTTGCTCAATGGGGTACGTGAGTGGAGGGGTAGCTGTGGTCTTGGTTACCAGGGAGGACTCATCTCTGCCTTGTCTCCTGATTCCCAGTTCTCCTCCTTTCTATCCACCCACAGCCCCAGGCTAATCCCTTGGGGTTAACATCCTCTTCCTCCCCTCTCCTACACACACACACACACACACACACACACAGAGAGAGAGAGAGAGAGAGAGAGAGAGAGAGAGAGAGAGAGAGAGAGAGAGAGGGAGAGGGGCTTTTGAGTTATGTGCCTCCTGTTCTAATGAGATAAACAACAGAAGTCTCATGAGGCTACTTCTCCTTCCATAAGTGGAACTCCAGGGCTGTGTGTGGTGGCCCTGGAAAGGAACTTTGTGCCTGTCAGCTTAGGGAGGAGGGCAAGGAAGGGGGTAAGGAGCCCCAAGGGTGTTCCTGGGGCCACTGCTTGTTGACACAAGGTGAATTCAAAGCAGACATCAAAGGAAAGCCTGTGTCTACCCTTGTGACTAATGGGCCAAACTCCTCTGCATCAGCTAACTTGTGATAATCCACAACTGACATTTGTCAAGCTTTCATGGCTGTAGAGAGCTTCCTCCTGAGTGTCAGTGAATTCCCACAACAGTCCCATGAGGTGGATGCCGTCAGTCCTTCATGTCACAGGTGAGGAGCAGGCTCAGACAGATGTTGAGCTATTTCCCAGCACTGTGCCACAGGGCCTCTTCAATCTACTAGAAAAAGAATGAAACAAAACTAGTCTCATCTTCTGGGCTTTCTAACTACTTACTACAATTGGCCCCAGGAGAGGGGCCTACAGCCACAAGCAGAGGGTTCTGGGGTTGCCTCGGTGCCATTGACACACAAGTGTGGTAACTACAGTCCCAGGTACTGTGTTGAACCTGTACAAGGGTTGACATTTTCCAACTCTTGCCCCTTAGATATTTTGAGAGTACTGGTCTGCACCAGCTCCTTCCTCTCCCCTGCTTTTGGTCAGAGTGCAAAAACCAGGAGTAGCTTATGAAGCACAGAGACCACCGTGTTGACTGGGTTTGGGCTCCCTTGTGGGCCCATGTTCTGGAGTCCATCTTAGGTGGTTTGCACTGGGAGAGGGAGTCTCCTGGAGTCGGGAACAGTAAAGGCAGTGTGTGGTTATTCACTTCTTATATTTCTGAGCTGAGTTCTGTTCCTACTGGATTTATTTGGTAAGTATTCTTTGATGGGCTTGCCAAGCACTGTGTGGTAACTGTTGGGGATACTAGAAAAGGATATGATTCCTGCCATCCTGGATCTTATAAAAATAATAGGAGAGACAATCTAGTGAGCAGGCAATTAATTATAATGCTTTGGGGAGAATACAGGTCCCTTGGGATCATGCAGTGAAGGCTGTTAAGCCAGTCTTGGTCCATCAGAGAAATCATGCAAGTTAGAAGATGATGCCTACACACCCAGAGATTCTCAGCCAGACACTGCAATACTCCATAAGGTTGCAGCCACTGAGCCAGTATTGCAGAGAATACTTAAAGGAACCTTAGAAAGAGAAAGGGGGACCAATGACAACATTGACCCCAGAGGAAAAGCGACAACAGCTACAGGAGAATGAGCTGAGAAAAAAGTATGTTAGTAATCAGTGAAATATGAGTAAATAAGTTATGAAAGTTAAAAAAGTCTGAAATAACTAAATTTGTCTTCATATTTGTCACTTTAAGTATATTTATGTGGTATAGATTTAAGTTCATTTAATGTAGCAATGTGGTATAGTTTTAACTTTGTTTTGTTGTAGCAATTCACTTATTAGGTCACTAATGAAAATTTATCCTAAGGAAACTGATTGATGTAAAGATAACCCTGTGAATGCACAAATATGCACCTTCCAGTATTCAGCTAAGGCAATTAAAATTTATTTTTTTCTTCTTTCCCAAATTTACTAGTCTTTTGAAATACATGCTTATAGTTATTTTCTTATGTGAACTGGTGGATAAGGCCAGGTTTAACAATAACAACAAAAATATAGGAAATTATGGGAAAAAACTTCTGGTGAATATCCCAATGAAGGGATTGGTTGGATTCAGAGAGGAGCTATCAAGATTTAGCTACTGTGAACCCATTAGAGGAATAGGAAGCTGGGGTAGAGTGGTGACTTAAGTGAAATGACTTAGGCGTGGAAGATTAATATGTTAAACACTGTATGGTTTCTCAGACTTGGAAAACCCAGAACACAGACATTCTTTGAAACCATACGAAGTGATAGC